>JBAKBP010003881.1:91058-143558 GCA_037953745.1 Lithodes maja
CACAAGCACCTCTATTACACACTATCACTTTACTTTTATTGACTTTCACCCTCTGTTCATAGTAACTCTTGACTGCTCTTAACAAATGTCCTCCAATTTCATAAATCATTTGTACCTTCCACATTGCTTCTCGATCCACACGATCATACGTTTTTTCCAAATCCATAAAAGCCCAAAATATCTCCTTATGCTTCCCTAAATACTTCTCGCATAGCTGTCTTACTGCAAAAATCTGATCCATACACCCTCTTTCCCTCCTAAAACCGCACTGCTCTTCTCCTATTGCACCTTCTGTACCCGTGATTATCCTCTCTACCAACACCCTGCCATACAGCTTTCCAACAACTGATAATACACTAATACCTCTATAACTTTAACACTCCTGCCGATCTCCCCTCCCTTTGTACAATGGTACAATACATGCACTACTCCAGTCTAGTGGTACCATTGACACAACAAAGCACACATTGAATAGTCTCACCAGCCAATCTATTATCACATCTCCACCCTTCTCCACAGCAATACCATCTATATCTTCTGTTTGTCCTGCTCTCATTTGTCTCAATGCTTCTTTCAATTCTTCTCAATCCTTTCATTCATCAGTAATAATAATTATTTTCCAAATTCAATCTTTGCTATAAATTTCCTGGTAGTAATTCCCTCATTCAACTGGGAGCCTTTCTTACCAGCTGTATTTCATGCCGACCCTTGGTCGGGGGAGTGGTGGGTGCGTAGAGAATCTTCTGCTTTGCTATCCTTACCTTCCACTTAGTAGCATATTTTGTTATGGGTATATACGTTGCTATTCATGTTCCCTCCTGTGCCAATTGAATAGATCTATCTATTTTCCTTGATGTTCTAATCCTTAATTTGTCTACATTTGAATTATTCTATGGTTCTCGGTTCTTTTGCCAGGTCAGATTTTCTGCTATCATTACCATGTAATCTGATACTACCTGTTTTCATGGTCAGATTGTCGGCGACAAAACCGGCTCCCCCACCAGGTTCTTTACTTGGTGGGTGGGTGGCTAGACACCCTGCAGGACTAAAAACAATACCTGTCAAAGGGCGGAGGAACTTTTAAGTCAACGGCCATCTAGCAACTTCATGGTAATTATTTGCCATGGTGGATGAATTGGATAATGTCATAGCCTTTGTACCAAGGTCTTCCTTTGTCTGTTTTCATCCATCCCTGCTGTTATGGTGCTATTACAGCGCTCTTTCTATCACAACAATCGCCTGTTTTTTTTCCTTAAGGTGGTACAGCAGGCTGATAAGGAAGACTTAAAGTTTGGTGGATTTCCAGGAGTATTGTCCTTCTTTTCTGCTATCTCTCTGCATTTCTTTAAAATCCACCACTACTGTTCCCTCTTGGATATGGTGTCCTTGGGGGTTGATCCGCCTTGCCCAGATGTGATGGTTCCTTCTGGGTCGACTCCTATATATCCATCCATTTTTCATATTGTATGGTTTGCTTCTTTCAATTATATATGTTTTTGTTTGCTCTTTTATCCGGTGATATAGAATTAAATCCCGGTCCTCATAGACCTTATCATCCTGAGAGAAGAAGTTGCTGTATTCTGTATTCTAACATCCGTGGACTTCATAAGAACATTAAAGATCTTACTATGGCATCAGTGGATTATGACATTGTCTTTTGTTCCGAAACTCTTGTTTTTGACCATAGACACATTTCAGAACTGCTCATTCCTGGCTTTAATAAACCACTTCTTATTCGCCGTGACTCTCTTCCTCGTGCTCGTGGAATGAGTTTTTACATCCGATCTGGCTATTATGCCCAGCCTTTGACGAAATTTCTTTGTGGTTGCCACGAGATCCAGTTGGTTAAAGTTTCCAGTAAATATCATAACCACTACATTTTTAGCCTATATAGAAATCCTGATGCCAATAACAATCTATATGACTGTCTTTTAAATGCCTTGGCATTAATTCAGTCTGTTGATGTCAAGTCATCTTTTGTTTTTGTTGGAGATGTTAATGCACATCATCAAGAGTGGCTGAACTCGGTCTCTCCAACAAATAGAAATGGTCACGCTGCCATGGATTTTGCTAATTTGTCTGGGTGTGAGCAGTTGATTGCTGGACCTACACATATTTCTGGAAACTGTCTTGATCTCGTCTTAACAGATGCTCCTGGTGTTGTGGAGACTGCAGTTCTTGCTCCTGTAGGTACTTCTGACCATAATGCCGTAACCTGTAAAATCAATCTTGAATTTACTGTGCCAGATATCACTATATCTCGTAAAGTCTATCTTAAATCTCGAGTTAATTGGGAAAATGTATGTGATGATGTTACCAATATCCACTGGAATCACATACTAAGATCTGATGACCCTGTTTCATCCCTCAATAACTCTCTCTTAGACATCCTGCAAAGAAGAGTCCCTTCTAAGTTAATCAAATCCCGTATTAAAGATAAAGCTTGGTTCAATGACGACTGTAAGCGTGCATATAATAACAAGCAGGCTGCATATCACCGCTGGAGACGTAATCGAACCCAGTTGCTTTGGGATGACTATGTACATCTTCGGTCAGTTGCGCAGAGAGTATATAGTACAGCCGAGAGGGATTACAATTCCCATTTGCAGGAAGTTCTCGCAGGTGCTACTCAGCCACATAAATGGTGGGCCTCACTTAAGGCCTCACTATTTGGAATTGACTCCACCATGCCTCCACTTCGTGATTCTGATGGTTCTATCTCTTTTGATCCATTAACTAAGGGTAATATGCTTTCTAATATTTTCATAGGTAAGCAGAGTGATCAGGAATTGCAATTGCCCTTGACATATTTCCCAAGTCCTAATCTAAAGTCGATAGCATTCAAATCAGCTGAATTGAGACAATATTTATTGGATCTTGACACTTATGGTGGGATTGACCCAGATTAATTTTTCCCTCTCTTCTTTAAGAAGATTGCTGTTGTCTTAGCACCTAAATTGGCTATAGTATTTAGGTTGCTCTTGAAATCTGGTAGTTTTCCTCTTTGCTGGCGAAAAGCTAGCATCACTCCAATTCCGAAGGGAGCTACTGCTTCGTCATCCCCATCTGAGTATCGTCCTATATCCATAACGCCTATTCTCTCAAAGATCTTTGAGAGGCTTTTAGCTAGACGCCTTTCTTCATACTGTAATCGCCTTGATATAATACCCAATTCACAGTTTGGTTTTCGCAAAGGTTTGGGTACTTGCGATGCGCTTTTAACTTTATCTCATGATCTTCAGTTTTCGTTGGACAAAGGATATGAATCTCGTGGTGTGGCTATTGATTTTAGTTCTGCTTTTGATCTTGTTAATCATAAAGCCCTTTTATATAAGCTGCAACTTCATGGTATTGGTGGTAGTCTTTTATCTATTTTTAAAGACTTTTTGACAGACAGGTCTCAGCATGTTGTCGTTGATGGGTGCACTTCTGTTTCTGTGCCCGTTGTTTCAGGTGTTCCACAGGGCAGTGTGCTTGGGCCTCTGTTTTTCATTATGTTTATTGCTTGCTTGTGCTCTGAGCTTGAAAATAAACTAGTTTCTTATGCCGATGACATAACTTTATACTCATCAATTCCATCTCCAGAGAGTAGAATCGAAGTTGCAGCATCTCTAAACAGGGACTTGGCTAAGATTACCTCTTGGTGTGAACTTTGGGGTATGAAGCTTAATGCTAAAAAAACTCACTCCATGATAATCAGTAGATCACGTACTTTGGCTCCTCCTCATCCTTGTTTGCATGTTTCTGGTGAACAAATTGAGGATGTGTCAGGTTTGCGTTTGATTGGAGTGACTCTCGATCCTAAGTTGACATTTCAGAAGCATATTCGTTCCTTGTCTTCTACTATTGCTCAAAAGATTGGTTTACTTTGCAAGTGTTACAAAACATTCGCTTGTGAAACCACAGTCATAAAATCTTTTTATGCTTTTATTTTGCCTCATTTTGAGTATTGCTCTCCTGTTTGGAACTCGGCTGCTGACTGTCATTTGAAATTGCTTGATAAAGCTCTTAATTCTATTAAATTTATTCTCCCTGCGCTATCTCTTGATCTTCATCATCGGCGTCGGGTTGGTGCCCTTAGTCTTTTATTTAAAATTGTTAACAATACTCAGCATCCATTGCATAGTGTTTTACCAGAACCTTTTATTCCAATTCGCGCAACAAGATTTACGAGGAGTCTTAATGACCTTGCCATGACTCCAATTAATGTTTCTACATCTCAGTTTTCTCGTTGTTTTATTCCTTCAATGATTCCCTTTTGGAATCATTTGCCAAACGAGGTTGTACAGTCAACCCATATCTCAGCTTTTAAGTCCAGAGTTAATGTTTTATTCTATCTATCTATTCTATCTATTGCCCGACGCCGTGATCCCCGAAGGGGTGGCCACGAACGAACCGCCCCCATGCACCTCTGTCCCCAGTCAGTCGACGCCCCTCCCCCCAACCAGCACCGCCTTCGTTCATGTAGTTCCTCACTCCATCCTTCCACCTCATATTCGGTCTACCTCTCCCCCTCTGTCCCTCCACCTCGCTCTCGTACACCCTCTTAGTCATTCTCTCGCTTTCCATACGTTCCATATGGCCGAACCATCTCAAGTTGTTCCTTTTCACACTTTCCAGCACATCTACCTCCACACCACACCTCCTTCTTACTTCCTCATTAGTCTGTCTATCCCTCCATGTAACTCCGCACGCACTCCTTAAGTAATTCATTTCCACTGCTCTCACTCTTGGTCTGAGTCTCTCAACCAACGTCCATGCTTCGCTTCCGTAAGTCAGTGTCGGGATTACCACACTGTCATGCAAGGACTTCTTCACTTCCATACTGACCACCCTATTTCTTGTTACTGCTTTTAGCGTTCCTACAACCCTCTTCCCCTGTTGTACCCTCTCCCGCACCTCTTCATCCATAGTCCCATCTTTACTCAACACACTGCCCAGATACTTAAAAGAGTTGACGATCTCCATAGCCTGACCGTTCAGCTTCACCTCACACTCTGTGACTTCACCCCTTTCGAAGACCATAACCTTGCTCTTCCCCGTATTTACCTTCAAATTCCGTTTTTCGCACACAGTTCCAAACTCATTTACCAGACCCTGCAACTCCCATTCATTATCACTCATCAGAACTGCATCATCCGCAAACAGCAGTATAGGTAGCTTCCACTCAATTCCCTCCCTTTTCAGCGATACACCAACATCCACTGCTCTTGATAGTATTTCTTTCATAACTCCATCCATATATACAGTAAACAACCACGGGGACATCACACACCCCTGTTTCAAACCAACATTCAGGTCAAAGAACTCGCTCTGCTCACTCTCCACACGTACTGCCGCCTTTGCACCCTCATACATGCTCTTCACTGCTTTCAGCAACTTGCCCTCTACTCCATATATTCTAAGTACTTTCCACAAACCTTCTTTATCCACTCTGTCATAGGCCTTCTCCAAGTCCATAAAGGCAACATACACCTTTTGTTTCATCTCCAGATACTTCTCCACAACACAATTCAGGGTAAAAATCTGATCTACACATCCTCTTCCCTTCCTAAAACCTCCCTGCTCGTCGCCTATCCATTTCTCCGTTCTCACTCTCACTCTCTCACTCTCTCAATCACTACCCTACTGTATACCTTCCCTACTACGCTTAGAAGACATATTCCACGGTGGTTACCACACACTCCTCTTTCCCCTTTGCCCTTATATAGGGGGACTATTATGCCAGTCTTCCAGTCATCGGGTGCACTCCCCTTCTCCCATGCTAGTTTGCACATTTTCCATACCCATTCTATCACTATCTCACCACCATACCTCAACATTTCCCCACACACTCCATCTGTTCCTGGTGCTTTCCCCAACTTCACTCTTTTCATGGCTTCCCACGCTTCTAACCTCCTGATCCCCACCTCCTCCTCCACTACTTCTCTTCTTCTCCCTCCCATACCATATCCAGCTATGTTTGCTGGCTCTTCATTCCTTTCATTTAGCAACTCACTGAAGTACTCCCTCCATCTTTCGACTCTCTCTTGCTTCTCGGCTAGCATTCTCCCATTCTTATCTTTCACACCCTTACTGTTTCCCTTGCTACCTTCCCTAACTTTCTTGACTTCTTTCCAGAACAGTTTCTTACTCTCCCTCCATTTTACACTCAGATTCCTTCCAAATTCCTCATCTACTCTTCTCTTACTTTCCTTCACTACTCTCTTCACCACCCTCTTACTCTCCACGTACCTCGCTCGTTTCTGTCTCTCGGAATCTTCATTCCCTCTACTACCCAACCACTCTCTATATGCTTTCTTCTTTTCTTCCACAGCTATTCTTACCTCTTCTGTCCACCATGCTGTACCTTTCACTCCCCTCCCTCTTCTCCTCACTCCACACACCTCCTCACATGCTGCACATATCTCATCCTTAAACACCTTGCTCATCTCCTCCACTTCCTCCATAACTTCCAGGTCGAACCCCCCTAGTCGTCTTTCCACTGCTCTCCTGTACTCCTCCCTGACTTCCTCCTCCTGCAACCTCTCCACCCTCCTCACCATTCCACCCTCCTCTCGCCTCCCTCCCGCTCTCCTCACCCACTTCTTTTGTATCCTAACCTTAGCTACCACTACATAATGATCAGACAGACCCCCTCCAATACCCCTATACACCCTAGCATCCATCACAGATTTCTTCATTCGTTCATCCACACATACATAATCAATCAATGACTTTCGTTCCACCACTGTCTTATCCTTCATCGTCAACATCCGTTTCCACGTGTACCTGTGGATCATTCTGTGTCGGAAGAAGGTGTTGGCTATCCACAGCCTCCTCCCCACACATACGTCCACAAGTGCACTACCATTCCCATTCACCTCTGATGGTACCCGCCACCCTCCCACCACTCCCTCAACTTTCCTATCACCCACCTTACCATTCATATCCCCAATCAGAAATATTCTTTCGTTCTTGTCAAACTTCTCCAGGCACGCCTCCACATTCATCCAGAACTCCTCTTTCTTTCTTTCAAGTATATCCTCTGTCGGGGCATACACGCATACAATCACCCACGTTTGTATTCCTACTTTCATTCTCACCCACACAATCCTTGAACCCACAGACCCATACTCTCTTACACATTCCTTCCATTTGCTACTTACAAACAAACATGCACCTTCTCTCGCTGTTCCTTCACTCACTCCAGCACACACACCCATTCCACATTCCCATTCTCTCACATCTGAACCTTTCCATTTGGTCTCTGTCATTCCACATACATCCAGCCTGGCATTCACTAACACTTCCAGAACCTCTCTCTCTTTTGTGCCATCATTCATGCCACTAACATTCCACGTAGCCATTCTTAGAATGTCCGAAGGCATGTCCTTAGTCGGTCGTGGTCCGTCAACGTTGGTTCCGTCCGCATCCGAGGCTGTTCGTTCGTTTTTTTTTGCTTAGATATTTTTTCCGGGTGGGGGTCGCAAGCCCACCGACCCAACCTCTTTAGTCGCCTCTTACGACACGCAGAAGGCACGTGGGGCATATTCTATTCCCTAACCCCCAGGGCTGTATTTTGCTAATGTTTTATTACAGCAGTAAATTTTTGTTTTAATCATGATTTGCTTTTATTCTTTTTAGAATGGTGTTTTAATTGACAAACTAATCTTTTCTTCTGGGCTCTCTAACTACTGTAGCCCTTTTCCTTTTTCTTAGTTGTCGTAGTCTCTCTCCAGTACTTACGGGTATTTTGTGGGGATTCATCTTTTATAGGTAGATCTGCACCCTGTTGGGAGGCTTAGACAGCTTCTATAATAATTATCTCTGCTACCAACTGTGGTGGCTCGTACACATCGAGATTGTCTAGAACGGGATGTAACGGAATTGGGATGTAGCAGATTCATCCGCCTTAGTATCCTCTTATTCCTGATTCCGCTGGGAAGAGGGCTGTATTTTGCTAAGCTGAATCAGTTTTTTTGCCATTTCTGTCGTTTCCGGAACATTTGACGCATTACTCCTCTTAAACGGCTGCCTCCATCACATTGAACATTAACCCTTAACTGGCGGCGCCCGGCTATTGTCGAGTGAAATAAATGTGGCCTATGTGGCGGGGCCCGGCTATTGTCGAATGCAATTTTGAGCACGTAATGTGCTCTAAGAGAGAGCTGAGCGGTGGGAGGAGCGTAGATTGCCTCCTGACCGCTCGCCACGGTGGCCGTGGAGCTACTGAGATGTACTCCTTTGTACTCCACCCTCTCTCACTCGTTTCACACGTAATAATGTAAGAAAATGACCGTATATTAGCGATTTTGCCCTTCGGTTGCACGATCGTTGCAAGACAACCAGTGATCGTAGAAGGATGGTTCGGGTGTCATTGGAAAGCTCAATTTACGCCCTTTCAGGGATACATACTTGTATTACGCTCTGGGTCTTGTTTATGCATTAAAAAGAGCACGGAAACAACCCCATTTATGGTAAAAAAAAACGCTGGGCGGTACATAGAAATTACCGCCTAGGCCGCTCATTCAGTGTTAATACCAAAGTTGTTCCCAGAGTCAAAATGAACAAAGAGAACCTGTCGGATTACCGCATCTCCCACTATGTAGCTCGTTTCATGCATTTTGCCATCTCCATAACCTTTAATGCACTACTCCTCCTAAAAGACTATTGCTCACAACATTGAAGACTATGACCAAGGTGTTTGCAGAGCCAAAATGAACATAGTTATCTTGCCAGGTTACCGCTACACTCGCTAAGTATGTCATTTTACTGCACTATGTCATCTCCAGAACCTTTGACGTACTACTCCTCCTAAACGGCTGCCTCCACGACTATGAACACAATGAACAAAGTTATTCGCAGAGACAAAATTAACAAACTGAATTTGCTGGATTTCTGCTACCGATTGTGGTATCAGTTCAAAACATCCTTTAACTATTCAAAAGAGAGAAAAACGGAGCTATGAATGAAAAAATGAAAAATGATAAAAAAGTTTGCATGATAGTAGAAAAGAGGGAGAGAGCAAAGGTGATGAAACAAATATATTAAAAAATAGAAAACAACATGAATGGAAGAAAGAAGGGGAAATACAAAAGAAGAAGAGAAAGAGAGAGAGAGAGAGTAGTTCAATTGTTCCTGATCACAACTGTACGTAGCTGCAGGATGAAGGAAAGATTGATTGAGGGAGAGAGTTCCAGAGTTCACTTGTTGAATAGATGAAAGACAGAAAATGTGCAAATTCTTGGGTTGGAGAGCTGCACAGAATAGGAGTGGGACTTGAAAGGCGTATATCTCGCAGCCGCTGCAAGGGCGAATGTATGCACTGAGAGAGGTATGAAGAACACTGATTCTTGTAATAGCAATAGAAGAGTGAAATAGATGCAACATTGTGGCATGTAGAAAGAGATTGTAGGGAACTAGTAAGTGAGTTGATTAGATGAAATGCTTTTGATTCTATTCTTTTGAGAAGTACGATATGGGTGGAGCCTCCCCACACATGCGAACAATACTCAATAAAGGGGCACACTGTGCCCCGATACAGAGCAAGAAGCTGTGCGGGGGTATTAAGAACCCACAGAGACAGTTGAGCACACCTAACTTTTGATTCGGATGAAAAAGATACACCTAGAATATTGAGAGAAGATGAAGGGTTGATTTGTGTATTGTTAAAGAATAATCAATTGTCTTGCAGAAGATTGTGATGGAAGAATATATGGTCTTGGAGGCATTCAATAGACACTGGTGTAATCGTTGTCACTATATGTGGCTGATGCATATCCTCAGGTCATTAATAATTATTTTGCCTTGTAGTCATGTATGAACACAAAGCACCAATGTTCTAAAGATCCGTAACTTAGTTACTTATATTCAGATAATCCAAAAGCATGTTAGCTAGTCTAAGGGAATAATGTATGTCTAGCCATACCCACCGTGGTTATAAATTGCACTGCCATGACAAATTCGTGTTTTTGTCATACTGTATGCATAAACAGATTGACATTTAACAATTCATCAACAAGTTTAACTTTCTTTATGATTTAAGAAATGTTTAGGTGCACTGGTTCTGTCTCGTAGTTCAGGGTTTGGTGTATAATAGTTTAAAGTGACTCGGTTCACAGACTCATTTGCAAAGTCGAGGTCATTGATCCTTAATCTGTCCGTAATGTTCCCCAGACTTTTGTAGACCAGTACCCATGTGTTGAAAAGTGATGACACCACACACTCTAGTTTAGCTCTGGATGCTCGAGGTAGAAGGAGGTTGTTTGCTCACCACACTTGATACCATTCTGTTTATGTACAAGAATCCAGCACACTTACAGAAGTATTCAGGGTCTTTTTGATGCACTGAATCAAAAGCCTATTTTGAAATTTCTGACGAGTGAAGGAATCTCTCTTGTAACTCAAGTTGAAGTTCCACAAGGATGAGAATAAAATAGAATCAAGTCAGTTGTTAATGTCTTGGGCATGAAACCATATTACTTAAATCTGACCTTCTATAAAGAATCACGAATTTGCGCCAGTCGATCAAAGACCTTGACTGACGCACTAAGGTGTATAGTTGATGGACCTAAAGCAAAATGTTTCACCCAAAAGTACACCTAAATGGTGATACACGTGCTTTGAGAGCGTTTTATCCCATTCTGAGCCCAAATGGCCGAGATGTAGTCCTGCTGACCATGTTTTACGTTTCAGAGAGGGATGACCAAGCCCATTTTCTAACCAGGAGTGGTATCTGATTCCCCAAAAGCAGTCAGGGCCATAGCTAATCCATCAGCCGTAAGTAGTTCATTACTTCAATCTCCGGGTCCCTTCCCACCCTTCAGACTAGTCACAAATGTTTTTTGTTCCATAAGGCAATGTTGAGTCTGCAATAATTAATGATCAAGCAAAGGTTTAATTGAGATTCAAATGAATGTATACTTTTTATGACTTATAATTAAACTATTACTATTAAATGAGGTTCCCTGGCTTTTCCACTGTTCACCAAAAATAACCAACTTAAATCATAACTAGTTTCTTGGTCTTGAGTAGTCGGAATCTTTAACCCTTAACTGGCGGGGCCCGCCTTAAGTCGGGCTCCAATTTGCAGCAAGTTAGGAGCATTATTAAGGATTTTAAAGGGTTAAAATCGAGTGCAAATGGCCGGGAGCGCAGCAGGCCACACGGCCGACACCCAGGGCTTACCGCCGCCCACTGACTCACGCTCTCTCTGTTCTCGAGAGGCCGGCAGTGTTGCCAGTAATGAGCGTAGCTGGAAAAAATATGCCGCTATACGCTAAACTCCCATGTTAGTGGTACCACTGCGTGAGAACGACGAGTGCTACGTAGCTCGTTCTGGTCTCATTTTGAAGCTTTTAGCGCCTAGTTTTTGCTGAATAAATTTCTTTTCATGCAGATACTTGATTGATCATTCAGGAGGGCCTGAATATTCCCAAAATAGCCCAAAAACCCCAGCTAGACAAGGGTTAATAGATATAAGTTTTATTTTTCTCCGTCTTCGGAACTGTAGGGTTTTAGTAACCTGTTATTCTGTCAAGGTTCTGAAACAATCAAATGAAGCTTTTAGACACATTTCACATGTTGCCAGAGTGGAGACACAGTATCTTCGAATATGGCCAGTCATCTATTATGCTTTGAGGTAAGACGACTTAAGGGGTATTATCCTGAAGTGTAGCTGATGTAACCAGGATAACATTGAACTGCAGGAATGCTGAATATCACCTGAGAAAAACCCCGACAACTTGGCAGTGGTCTTCAACTTAGGATCATTTTGTGAACTGCCATTGATGTTATCCACTATGCCTTTATTTTGTTGTCTTTGTGTTTGTTTTTGTATGCATGAAGGAGACCAAAGACAAAACTGCCTGTAACAAGTGTTGCCCCAAAGGTTGTAAAAAGTGATAGAGAGCCAAAATCAAGGTACGTTACAGGTAATTTAGGTGTGCTGGAAAGAAGTGTTGTGTGCTTGTTAAGGGGGTACTATTATTTTTTCTGGACCCCCTTCTCCCTCATGTTTAGTATACTAGTTTTGAGGTTTTAACCCCCTCAGACGGATTAAGTTCCGATAAGTTACAGGAGGCGGTTGACGCAGCTTTTGGGTCTAGAATTTGGCTCATGAGTGTTTTGGAAACCTTCATATTTCTCTATTCCCAGCCACCAGAATTATGTTTATTGTTATCTATCGTATGTGAATAGATGGCTCAATGACTATACTACATGAAAATAAAAAAAAAAAAAAAAAAAAAAATGGAAATATAGAATGGAAACGTACTCCCGAATAAAAATATTGACCGCATAATTGTGTTCCCACCGTCCTATCTCGGAATTTTGAGTGATGACCATATATTTTTATGTACTAAAATAAAAATATTTGTTCTCTTCTTTCCAATGGTGAAAACGAGTTTTGTCTATCTTCAATAGTTGCCAAGCACTGGGCAAAAACAGAAACAGTAATATTTTGCCGGATATGGTTTATAACATGATTGATTGATTTTTTGGTTACGAGGTGTATAGTTTTCAATTTAGTCTGTATGAATGCGTGAGATAATGACAAAGAAGATAAACAAAACTAGAACTTCCTAAGACAAATAATTTTTTTTCTATGAATATTTGAAATCACGGGTCGAAAAAGCTAATATTTACTTTCCGCCGCACTCCGAGCAGTTTCCCACCTCGGTGTTGAGGTATTTGCTCAGGTATGTATGTAATAGTATATTATTATCACCTGAATCGAAAAATTATGCTCTTTCTAATGGTGAAAACCACACCACTACATCATAATTGGTTCGCGAGGTATGGGCAATTGTTTCCATGCAATTAGATTGTGGTGTAAATGAATTTTTTTTTTTATCACAGGACATTATTTTAGCCACAATGTTTGTAATAATATGTAATAGTATAGATCACCTGAGACGGAAAATTATGCTCTTTCTAATGGTGAAAACCACAATACTACATTATAATTGGTTCGCGAACTATGGGCAATATTGTTTCCATGCAATTTGATTGTGGTGTAAATGAAAGACCATGTTTATCACAGGACATTATTTTAGCCACCATTGTTGTTCCCCCCCCCCCCAAAAAAAAAAAAAATAAATAAATAAAAAAAAAAAGTATATATATATATATATATATATATATACCGGTATATACAGTATATATATATATATATATATATATATATATATATATACTGTATATATATATATATATATAATAATCCAAAAAAAATAAAAGTAAAAACAAAATAATAATAATAAATATATATATATATATATATATATATATATATATATATATATATAATATTTAATTTATATATATAATATATAACAATCTCCACCACTGCTCTACCACCACCACCACCACAACTACCACCATCTCCACCACCACCACTGCTGCTCCACCACCACCATCACCGCTCCACCACCACCATCACCGCTGCTGCTCCACCACCACCACAACTATCACCACCACCACCACAACTACCACCACCACCACCACCACCACCATAACTACCACTACCACCACAACTACCACCACCACCACCACCACAACTACCACCACAACTACCACCACCACCACAACTACCACCACCACCACCACCACCACAACTAGCACCACAACTACCACCACCACCACATCTACCACCACCACCACCACTACCACCACCACCACCACTACCACCACCACCACAACTACCACCACCACCATCACAACTACCACCACCACCACAACTACCACCACCACCACAACTACCACCACAACTACCACCACCACCATCACAACTACCACCACCACCACAACTACCACCACCACCACCACAACTACCACCACCACCACATCTACCACCACCACCACCACAACTACCACCACCACCATCACAACTACCACCACCACTACAACTACCACTACCACCACAACTACCACCACCACCACAACTACCACCACAACTACCACCACTACCATCACAACTACCACCACCACCACAACTACCACCACCACCACAACTACCACCACCACCACCACCACAACTACCACCACCACCACCACTACCACCACCACCACCACCACAACTACCACCACCACCACCACCACAACTACCACCACCACCATCACAACTACCACCACCACCACCACCACAACTAGCACCACCACCACCACCACAACTACCACCACCACCATCACAACTACCACCACCACCACAACTACCACCACCACCACAACTACCACCACCACCACCACTTCCACCACCACCACAACTACCACCACCACCACCACCACAACTACCACCACCACCACCACTACCACCACCACCACAACTAGCACCACCACCACCACAACTACCACCACCACCACCACCACCACAACTACCACCACCACCACCACAACTACCACCACCACCACCACCACTACCACCACCACCACTACCACCACCACCACAACTACCACCACCACCATCACAACTACCACCACCACTACAACTACCACCACCACCATCACAACTACCACCACCACCACAACTACCACCACAACTACCACCACCACAACTACCACCACCACCACCACAACTACCACCACCACCACCACCACAAGTACCACCACCATCACTACCACAACTACCACCACAACTACCACCACCACCACAACTACCACCACCACCACAACTACCACCACCACCACCACCACAACTACCACCACCACCACAACTACCACCACCACCACAACTCCCACCACCACCACCACAACTACCACCTCCACCACCACCACAACTACCACCACCACTACATCTACCACCACCACCACCACCACAACTACCACCACAAATACCACCACCACCACCACAACTACCACCACCACCACCACCACAACTACCACCACCACCACCACCACAACTACTACCACCACCACCACCACCTCAACTACCACCACCACCATGTTGACAGAAATGTGGAGGCATATACAGTATATATATATATATATATATATATATATATACATAATCATAAATAAGTAATAAAAACACAAAATAATAAAAATAAATTGAATACAAATAATAATATATATATATACTGTATACTGTATATATAAATATATATATTATATATCTATATATAATATATACATCTCCACCACCACCCTCACCACCATCACTGCTCCACCATCTTCACCACCACCACCACCACCACTGCTGCTCCACCACCACCACTGCTGCTGCTCCACCACCACCACCACCACCACCTCCACCTCCACCACCACCTCCACCTCCACCACCGTGGCCACAGAAATTTCGACTGTACTTACCCTGGGACGTCATGACAGTGTATGCTATATAATTCCCTAAACTAACACAATATCCATGATAACCCAACGATATATGCAATTCGTTTGGGTTATAATTATTAGGGTGGAAATACCACCCAGGCTGGGCAAAATGGAGGCCCCTCAGTTTAAAGGGCCTGACAGAGCCACCTAGGAGCTTGACTGCTGGGTGAAGACTGGCCTCTTCATCACCCGCGGGACCCACAGAGAGACGCCCCAGGGTTGCTAGATATTTCCAAATGTAGATCTAACTTACCTAACTTACCAGCCAAAAAACGGCCCAAAAGCGTCTTAAACTTATTTCTGGTGAATATAATAAGTTCATATAACGCGGTAGCGTCATATGAGTTTTTTGGCAAAACCTCTATATGACGCGTTAGCGTCATATGAGTCGGAGAGTGTTAAGACGTTCTTTCCGTTAGTTTGGAGATTTTAAGACCTTTCGCCTCATTTTTGTTATCAATATTAAGACCTTTCGTACCCTTTAGGTGTCGATATTTTCCTGGCGAGCAAAAGCGAGCCTCTAATTTTAGAAGGAAGAGGCCTTTGGCCGGGACATTTTTCTACCGAAAAATGTACAAATTTGTCTTGAAAGTGGGTCTAGGGGGTGTTTTCCTAAGCTTGATGGAGGTCTAATGAGGTAACTAAAAAAAAAAAAAAAAAAAAAATATATAGACCAAAACCAAGGAGTACTACCCCCTTAAGTGTATTGAAATGAATATGAGCTTGCCTCAATTGTTTCTATACACATTCAATTCCTTTGTTTGCAAGGAATATAAATTAATGAATCTAAGAAAAGCTACATTGTAAAACTGAACACATAATTGTTAAACAAATGATACACATAAACACGGTTTGGAAAAATATTTACGAGACGACCACGATTGTTTTTTGTTTTTTTTTTTTGGGGGGGTACTTTAGGTACTTTTCATCATTATACAAATGTTTATATGATCTTTGAAACATCCTTAATATATTATAACCTTCAAACGTTGGGAAACAAATCATGGTCGTATCGTCAATGAGTACCCAGTACTGTAATCGCTTACGTGTACTAATATGAACAGATACACCAAAGAACACTGTTTGTATTGGTTTTGTTACACTAAGCGGGAGGTAGTCACTTTGTATGGACTACCTGCTTCCTCACGTTTAGCAAATTTGTTTTGAGATTTTAAGATGTTCGTTCCATTAGTTTGTCGATATTAAGACCTTTTTTTTTCAATGTCAAAATTCAATTCAATTCAAAAAGGTTTATTGATACAATTGGAGTTCATTACAAAGGTATGGCTTTACAATAACAAATAAATTGTATGGCTTTACAATAACAAATAAATAGCTAATTGCATCAATGAGGATTAATGCCATGTGGCATATATGTCCTCTTATTCCTTACTACAAATGTGTATGGTCAGCATAAGGAGTACCACTGCATTAGTGAACAAAAAAGTTAGATAACAAAATAAAATGAAAAGTAACAAACATAGCACACACCAGATTCATACATAACTCAGTATACGAAGCAATGCTTTTATTTATCTAATAAGTACAATTTTAGTTTTCGCATAAATGTTGAATAACTACATTGAGTATCTAATCATTTTGATATTCTATTCCACATTCAACTCTCTTGTGTCTAAATGTTCTTGTCATCAGCGTTGCTCTGCTCACTGGGACATGAAATGTGTGCCTTTGTCTAGTACAATGTGCAAGTATATCCCTATTGACACTAAACATACCATCCATCACCGAAGGAGTAACACCCTTAATATATTTAAACATTGATTTTGCTATACAGAACACATAGATGTCAGGAAATCTTAATAATTGCAAAGATTTAAATAACGGTTGAGAATACTGTCTATAATGAGCCGATTTGATAATTTTAACAGCTTTTTTTTTTGTAGTGTATTAATTGGTTTACTATGACAGTCACTAGCTGCACCACAGACCTCTATCCCATAAATAATATATGGATACACAAAACAGTTGTATAATGTAACAAGTGTTGAAATATTCAACCATTTCCTGCCCTTGCATAATATGCCTATCCCTCTTGACATTTTGTTTTTAATGTGCCTTAGGTGTTCATTTCAGGATAACCTGGAATCAATTACTACACCTAAGAATTTTGTGGTGTCTACTTTTTTAAGAGGAATATCTTTTATGCATACATTATAATTTGTTGTTACCCTTTTCCTGTAGTGAATACCATATAATGAGTTTTATCAACATTTAATGATCATTTGTTAACCATCACCCATTCTATTAGTCTCTTTATTTCAATGTTCATGGTGTTTATTACAGTATTTGAGATGATGGGGCTGAAGAAGATAAGCTAACAGCAATAAAGAACCCGTTTCCGCAACCAGAAGAGCCCCAAATATTACCTTGCAAAATTGCGGCCATAACCAGCATAAGAAGAAGCAAGAAAAAGTCAACCCTCCAAACCAAAAATCACCTACACCAGTCACCCCTACAGAAGCCAGTTAGAAAACAAGGTTCACCTGGCCCCTTAACCCTTGTTTAGCGGGACCCGACTTAAGTCGGCCTAGAGAACCAATGACTAAGTGGCGGGGCCCGACTTATGTCCGTGTGCAATTTTGAAGCAATAATGGCTCTGAAAGAGAGACGAGCGGGTGGAGGAGCGTAGGTCGGCTCATGACCGCTCGGCACGGGTCCCGCGCGACTACTGATGTTTACTCCACACACACCCATACTCACTGCCTCGCTACACAAGGAATTATGTAAGGAAATTACCGTATTTTAGGGATTTTGCACTCGTCTTGCACGATCGTTGCAAGAGAACGCGTGGTCGTAGAAGGATGGTTCTGGTGTCATTGGAAAGCTCAATTTATGCCCTTTCAGGGATACATAATTATATTACGCTCTGGCTCTTGTTTATGCATGAAAAAGAGCACGGAAACAAGGTCGTTCAGGGTAAAACTACCCGCTTGCCAGGTAGTAGAAGTTACCGACCTAGCTGCTCGAGGAGTGTTAATGTACATTCCAGATATGGTCAGAAACCCTTTTGCTAATTACCCCCGGGCAGTCAATAAAACATGGCCGCTCACACCAAAAGACCAAGCATCACCACAGGAACCAGATTTAAATTACGATGAGGCGTACTTTATGGAATTACGCCACCAGCCTCCTCCCTTTCCGTCTCTCTACCCAGACGAAAATACCGACCATGGTCACTACAAAGTGAGGCAACAACTACAATAAGAAGATTCCAACCAAAAACCAAACTATTGCATAGAAATGCATAAATAGTATAAAGCTATAAAAGTGTAAAACTATATATCCTGTCTTATCCAAGCTGTATAAGACTTACTTCTAAAATTAAATAAATAAAGGATACCATTCCCCATATAAACATGTATGTACTATATTTTTAAGACTTTAGATAACCGAGCAATAATTCAAAAACTATAATTCTCATGCCTCTCATATTCCGAAACACATCAGCCATGTTCATAGCTGTAATGTGTAATACTACCCGATCAAAAATAGGATATTCTTAGGATAAAGTTGATTCACTGTCAAGCACGGGTCTTCTGTGTTGGAGTATACGAGACCAAGTCAACTCGGAGAATACTTCCGTAGGGGCTAGCCAAAATCCCCTTGAAAAGTATCCTACAAGCTGCGAGGAGTGCTGGAGGCCCGAGAGAGTGTGTTGTGCTAGAATTGCCCTTTCTAGCTATACCATGTGAAGGTATCGTCTATCCCTGGTGCAAACAGGCAGGCGGACACCGCAATTTAGTCGCCACATGTGACCAGATCTCTCACGGCTGCTTTCTCCTATACTTCAACCCATATTAAGTGCTTTTGTGATTCTTATGCGTTTGGTGATTATTGCGAAGGCTATATAGGATGTGTTATGTGTTCAATCTAACGTAAACCTCCGAGATTAATTATTCTCGTCTTCTAGCAATCGTTGCTTGTATCGAGAGAACATACAAACTCTGTCCTGGGATTGATGTATCTATATACTTAGTAATATATATTCCTATATTACATTTAAGGTTTATAGATATATTCGTTTGGAAGTAATACCCGCACAATACACGTAAATACCTGTTAACACCCCAACTGATCTTATTCTATGTTTAATATTATTAGCAGGGTACGTAATCTTGTATAAGTGTTCACAGAGAGTGTTAAATATGTTGTCTTTTATTTAAACTTATTGTATTCATGCTTCCTGACTTCAAACTCAGATTAAGCATTATTTGAGTTAATTATTAACTTCTATTTTTATATCACATCGCGTTTCAACGATGAGACCTCAACCTTTCACACAGGCTAAAATCATTTATCCTCTGTTCCATGAACTAATATCTACATTTGTACTTATATGAGTTGATAGAGATTTATATACTCTAAATATCGATCCAACATCCCAGTTATTTATACCTCATCTGATATCCTAAATTCCATATGTTGCCATCACTGAATACGTGTGACCTCAGTATTATTAACCTACCTTGACTTACGCTATACCTAGCGTTCGTTTTCTAAACTCAGGATATCAGTTATTGTTCGAGACTAACCTCTCTCTGTGCATTTATGATTTTGATGTATATTCATCATCTTATATTAACTTGATCTTATTGTTGATGAAGAATAACCTAAATTTATTATTATTTACATATGATATAGGAATAGTGTTATTTATTCCATATGCATTCCTGAACTTATTTCTATATAAGTAAGATTCAGACAAACTTTATATGTGCTGTGTACCCTAGCTAAGTAAATTAAATAAAACTTGTGAACCGCAATTGTGTATTCTGAGACATTGGTGGAGATTGATTTGATTTAGATTCATATGATTGAAGTCAGTTATGTTCCAGTTGAGTGTTGTAGTTCTAAAGGTTTCCCAAAGTGGAAATAGTGAACTAACTTAAAACGTGCAGAATTATAGCGCAACATAACAGTAATTATTGTGTTATTGCCACTCAAAAATATGTTTGTGTCATCTGCAAATAAAATAGGTAAAAGGTCCGGGGAAGCATTCACAATGTCATTGACATATATCAGGTATAATAGAGGACCAAGTACTGACCCTTGTGGTACAGTACCCCACATTTCACTGACCTTCTGGAGGAGCAAACACCGTTATAATATACATATTGTGATCTATTTACAAAATAGCTCTGTAACCAGTTATAAGCAATTCCCCTGATACCACACGTGTGTAGTTTTTTAAGTAATATAGAATGATGTACTGTATCAAAGGCTTTACTAAAATTCAAAAATACTCCAAGTACAAAGTTTCCTGTATCCAAAGCCTTTGATACTTTATCTATCAATACAGTCAGTGCCAAATCAGTCCCATATCCCTGCCTAAATCCAAACTGATATTTATAGAGCAACTTATGCTTATTTATAAATGACAATAATCTATTATACATAATGCGTTCTAATACTTTTGAAAATACAGATAGGACTGATACTGGACGATAATTGTTAAACATCATTACGTCATTACTTTTATATAGAGGCGTAACCCTTGCAATCTTTAGTTCATCAGGAAATACACCTTCATTTAATGACATATATATTATGGATGTGAACACTTCGCTAACAACTGAATAGGTTTCTTTAATGATCAGAGCATTAATTCCATCCCAACCTGGACTTTTATTCGTTAATGACATAATAATATTCTTAAATTCGTTACAATCAGTAGGCTTTAAAAAACATTGAGTTAGGATTAGCATCAGGCATAAAATGAGAAAATTATATATTGCATAAAGGTATCGACTCACAAAGGTTAGATCCAATATTAACAAGATATTTGTTGAAACTATCATCAATAACTTTATCATTCTGAACAATATTACCATCAATTAAAAACTTACAATTTTGTCTGGAAGTCCTTTGTTTGTTTATAATCTCCTTAATGAATTTATAATCTCCTTAATTTCACTTTATTTTTACCTTATTTCTTTGTCAATATGTAGTCCTTTCGTACAATTTAAGTGTGAATATGTTTTCCTGGCGAGCGATAGCGAGCCTGTAATATAGTGGTAACCGGCCTTTGGCCGATTTTTATCGAAAAATGTACATATGTATCTTGAAGGGGGTCTAAGAGTGTTTTTTTTAAACGTGATGGAGGTCTAGGGAGGAAACTAAAGCAACATATAATTAAGAAGAAATATATACGCCCCATCACCCCTTAATTGTTCAAATGTTTGCAGTGTAAAATAAACACAGTAAAAAGAAAACGAGTGAGTGAAGGAAACAGAGGGGGGAAGATAAAACAGGGGAAAAAGGAGAGACAAAGAAATCAGGGGAGGAGTGAGAATGGAAGAACGAGGGGGACAGAGAAGTAGCAGTAAAGAATGGGAGATAGAAGACATAAAATATTGTGTTATAAGTTATATTGTCTAGTTTGCGTTCATTACTGATCCAAATGGGTCCTTATGCTCTTGACTGTACGGTGGCGCTAATAAGTCATGTATCAGCTGTCATAACGTTTGGCTCCCTCTGTGCTGTATTAATGTCTGTCAGATGTTGAATAGGGTGGGTAAGAGCATGCTTGTATATCTCACTCGAAAATAACAAATACAGTTTTAGACATTCCTGATACCAATTATTGATCGAAATATACTTGGTGCCGAGACATCACGTATTAGGCCGACTGTACACTCTAGAATTTAAATCGTGGCCTATACCAAACTGAATCGAAACATCGTATTTCGTCTTTAATCAATAGTTGCGATTCCGAGGTTTGTTTGTACTTGCAAACAAATAAAAACTGAAATAAAATACCCACTCGCATTCCGTTCAAACTAAATGTGTACATGTTTCTGTGGAATAATATGTCCCAGTTGAAAGCCGGCCGATTACTTCTAAGTTACAGGCTCCTGAACTTCGCTTAGAACAAAATAGGCGTCTAAATGAGGTAAAGCGCTTTATTATCGCTAAACTAATATGGTGGAACGTCTAATTTCCGAACAAATGGGGAGCTTCAGAAATCTCCCAATCGGACCAAATAGAGTTTAGACAAAAACAAATAGGGAACACATGAATAAATATCGAAAACAAAGGAAGAAAAACTCAAGTACAGAAAAAGTGAACGAGGTACACTCCAGGACAAAATTCGTGACCTTAACCCCTTGAGGATTACGGCGCGTGTTGACAGTTTGTTTTAGCGATCATCAGTCGATTATAATCAGATTATGAGGGATCTGTGGGAATTAAAATGGTAAAGATTCTCAATTAACACCCTAAATTCCAATTACCCTTTTAATCTAAATAAAATTGTCTAATGATAGCCAGAATAAACTATCAAAATGCCTCATGATCCTCATGGGCTTATGTATTTGAAGCTATCCCGAATTGAACTGATTCTTATTTTGTATGTATTTATTTATTATGTTTATTATGAATGGAGAATGCTTGTGAATAGATGAGTGAACACGTGGTCATTTGGGGGAAGGGGTCGGGCGCAAGTTTGACTAGATTAGTCCATCAGGCGCCTGGCCCGGGGAGACGGTTCATATGAAGTGTGCGCCTGGCTCCCCTGCATGTCTGCCTGCCGAGATCTGAACCTTTCAGGGTGGTCGGGGGCCGGGAGAGTGCTGGAGGGACCTTGGTGACCCTGGTGTCTCGGTCTTCTCCTGGGTGACCTAGATGTGTGTGAATTTGTATTTTGTTTATGTGTGTTCATTGTTTTCTGTTGTCCCTATTCTTGCTCTGTCATGAGCCCCCCCCCCCCCCCCCCCCCAGAAAAAAAAAATATATATAAATAAAAGGAAAAGTGGGAATTGAGCCTGCGTATATAGATAGATAGATAGATTGTTTTGCTTAATACATAGCTGGAGGTTCGTTTTGCTGTTTTGAAAGTTCATATCAGGCCAGGATACATGTCTGAGAAAGTACTGTCAAAATGATAAATGTCGACAGTACCATTTGTATCCGTTCTGGATCGCTAATGAGATAATACTGAAGTGTCAATATTTTATAGGCTGGTACACACAGGTGGGGTCATTAGCTGGGCAGGAGAAGTAAACAAAAAGGGACACGAAATATGTTTTTTGTCTCATAGTTGTAATATACATAAATATAAATATATAAATAATTCATTGACATACAATATCCAACAATCTCACACAATTATATAGTTATATACAATAATCTGTGCAGCAATCGGGTACTAGGGGCTAACATATCATGCGGCTTCTTGTAGCAACTTGTAGAAAGTGGTGTTGGGTGGTAGTGTTGGCTGGCGGGGAAATCCAGAGGTCAACTTCAGAGACTAGCGCCAAGGGTCATGTAGCCTTCGGGCAATCGCACGGCCCAGTGGGCAGCTGGGAGGTGGCTTCATTTCTTGTCACTGGGTGGTCTGGGCAAATTCATTGGCTCAGCCATCTATGAGTAAGAATCCAATAACCATCTTGTCATAGATGAGGAGAATTTTGGAGCTGTGTGGCTTCCAGGTACTGTAGGGAAAAAGGAGTTCTGTGGCGGTCAGGAGTGGCATGGCGTCCTAGGGCATCAGGCTGGTGGGCCTGCTGGACCTTCTTCGGGGGGCGGAACTCTCCTCCAGTTCCTTGGCTCGGTTACCTCCAGGGAACCCCTGTTGCAACTCTCATAGTGTGTAGGAAAGATCCTCCCGGTACAACAACTCTAAATAGTCATCTTTGGGGTTGAGTAGGCTCTTGAGCTCCTGTCACTCTACGCATAGCTTCTCGGCAGCTTCGTCCTGTGTACTAGTTGGCGGATCAAGGACTTGTTTGTCAGAATTCTCTTTTATCTTTATAGCCCCCTTTGCCAGTCTGAAACAGATTCAAGATCCTTTGAGCACGTCTAACAGGAGAGAGCCGCAAGGGTCACTGATGATGCAGTATGGGAGGAGAGGAAGTCCTGTGCTCATGGTGGGTGACTGGACTTGTGTGTCTTGGGTTAATTAGTTAAAATAGGACTTCAGAGGCTATCATCCCTATTGCATTATTAAGCCAGCACACTGCAAGTCAAGAATAACTTCAGGACTGGAGCCTCTCTTTGAGAACCCCAGTCTCTTGGTGTCTTGGGTCTGTTTTCTGGAGTTTATAAGGCCCCGACCTGGATCGAGCTACTGGTTCCGAGGTCGTGGTTGCACCAATTTCAGGCCAAGGGGGATTAGGATGCAGTTCCTCTAATCTTGGAGAAGCGGTGAAGCTCAGGCGATTTTCCCGTCACGAGTTTAGCCCGCTTATTTTCCTTCCTTTACAAGACCCAGAGCAGTGATTGGCGGGTGGAGCTGCATGGAATTCAGAGGGATGGGAGCAACGACGATATGGCTCCGGTCAAGCTCCCAAAGGACCACCTCCCTCACGTAGGCCACCATACGCTTCTGGAACCTGGAATTTCTGGGGACATGGTTCTTGCTCCTCACTAAGGCGATCATTTAGGCTGCCGTAGGTTCTGGGGACGGGGATGGCCGGGGGACGGGGGACATAGTCTGGTCTTTTGCTTGTCCCGATAATATGATACTTTATTTTAACTTAAATTCAGAACTTGGTTTTAAAGGTTACAATATTCGATTTGGTGTAAACTTTTATTTGCCCATGACTGTACACTAGAAGACACAAATGCTGACCAAATATGAACCCTCGAACAGTACAGCGAACCTCCAAAATGTAAACATTAGGTAAATAAATAATGCAAAGATTATAATTATTAAGTTCGGATAGATCTAATTTTTAAAACTTAGTTTTATGTCCTAAAATATACACTATGCGACAAGAATGTTGGCCATATTTATATTTATAGTATTATTTATATTTCATGAATAGTTATATGAATTATTTGCATATATTATATATTGATATTATAGTTATTATGGGTCTTCTCTTGGGTGACCTAGATGTGTGTGAATTTGTATTTTGTTTGTGTGTTCATTAGTTTCTGTTGTGTTGTCCCTATTCGGGCTCTGTCTTTAGTCGGCCACCCCCAGAAAAAAAGGACAAATGGGGAATGGGCCTGAGTAAATACATACATACATACATACATACATACAATATATTATCATTTTATATTTACATACATTTATTATTATTGTCATATTATATGGGTTCTTTTTCAAAATAATGTTCTGCACTTATTGACAGTGACTGACATTTCTTCAATCAATCTGTAATTGGGAAATTTCCACCAAATTAATATTCATGTGCCTTTATTTGTGAGTATTTGCATCACACGTTTTAATCATTTATTGATGAACGGCATTAACTAACGCACATTTTTACCACAGACATTGTGTCGAAATAGGGCAACCATTTCCACTGTATTGCAACCGGCCCTATCACGTAACAACCGATCGGTTAGTTAGTTAAAATATAACTTCAGAGGCTATCAATTGACCCTTCTGGATTATCTAGCTAGCACGCTGCAAGTCAAGTAAATGTTCATGTCTGGTGACCCTTTTCGAGAACCCCAGTCCCTTCCACAGCTCGGTTAAATGATCACCTCAAGAAATAGGTCAGTGAAACAAAAATAGGAAAACTAACAATCATATTTATGTCAATTAGCATCACACACTCATTACGCTCTAACAAAAAAAAAAAAAAACAAAAAAAAAAAAAAAAATCCCGCTGTCATTAACTTTCATGTCTACAAAAATTCGAAGCTTCCTCGGACTAAATATACTGTCGTTATCATTTACCTGATATTTGCATTTGGAGGTTCGTTTAATTAGTAATTGGCTTCAGAATGTATCGTAATTAACGACTGTGATTGTATATACTGAAAAAAAGGAAAACTAATAGAACTAGAACAAAATTTTAATTTTATGATCAAAAGCAGGCAACAGAAACAGACGAAAAAAGTCAGGTATAAAATGAAATAATCTACAGAAGAATAAATTGTTGGAATAAAATCAATTTAACGAGAGCAAAAGAATAATTAACCAGAAACAGAAGAACATACAATAAAAAATAAGAGATGCCACTGGGAACATAAAAGAAAAGACAATGGGAAAAGGTGGCAGAACAATAGAAATAGGTACAGTACAGTCACGATGTGGTTTGTGGGAGGAGGAAACTGAAGGTGAACGTCAATAAAAGTAAAGTAATGGTGTATAATAGGGGTGATCGTAGGGTGAATCTAGATGTGAGGCTGGATGGCGAAATATTAGAACAAGTAGAGTTTTTAAATATCTAGGAGGAACGATAAGCAGGAGTGGAGGTATGGAAATGGAGGTAAAACAGAGAGTGTGTGAAGGAAGGAAGGTTTTCGGAGCAATGGGAAGTATGTGTATGACGAGAAATCTCGGAATGAAAGTGAAAAGTGCAATGTAACAAGGAATTGTTGTGCCAACAGTGATGTAGGGGGCTGAGACATGGGCTCTGAAGGAAAAGGAGAGAAGAAAGCTGGATGTGATGGAGATGAGCTGCTTGAGGAGTATGTGTGTAGTTACTTGTAGAGACAGATTGAGGAATGAAGAGATACGTAGGAGAGTGGGGCAGCAGGAACATTTATCGGCCAGAGTGGACAGAAGGGTGCTGAGCTGGTATGGTCATGTTGAATGAATGGAAGATGAAAAGCTTACAAAGAGAATATGGGAGTCAGATACAAGGGGAGATAGAAGGGAAGGAAGACCCCCATTGAGATGGATAGACTGTGTACGACAAGCCTTGGATGATAGAGGAATGACTATAGATCAGGCAAAGGAAGTGGTAATCAACAGGAATGAATGGAGAATGCTTGTGAATAGATGAATGTAAACGCGGTCGTTTGGGAGAGAGGGTCATGCGCCAGTTGGACTAGATAGTAGTCCATCAGGCGCATGGCCCAGGGAGACGGTGGTAATGAAAGGTGCGCCTGGAAACATGGTGGGTGGGCTTGTGGTGGTAAAGCTTCGCTGCGGGTCTGCCTACAGAAACTGGCGCCTCTCCGGGGGATCTGGAACCTGGGAATCTTTCGCTGGGGACCCCAAATGGGCCTGGGTCTCTGGGTATTTCTCCTGGGCGACCTAGATGTGTGTAAGATTTTGTGTTTTGTTTTTTCTGATATGTTGTGATGTCCCTGTTCGGGCTCTGTCTCGAGTCTGCCACCCCCATAAAAAAAAAAAAAAAAAAAAAAAGGAAAAACTGGGGAAGATGCCAGAGTATACTGTATACATACAGTCACGAGCCATAATGACTGCACACCCTTTTTAATATTTGAACCTTTAAAGCCAGGTTGTGAAGCCCCTAGATTATAACAGAACATTGGATTTTCTCGCTTGGGTTCGATACAGATCCATATGGGTGCAGGTATTATGGCTCATGACTATACCTCTAGGACATAAATGGTGGTCTTAAGTTTTCGAAGCTATCCCGAACTGAATTGAATTTTCTTAACCCTTAAATAGCAGGTCCCACCTTAAGTTGGTTAGAGAACCAAAGCCTAAACAGCGGGTCCCGCCTTAAGTCGTATGCGATTTTGAGTACATTATCGGCTCTGAGAGAGAGTCCACGCGGTGGGAGGACCGCGGGCGGGCTCTGACCATTCAGCGTGGACCTAGTCCCGCCACTGACACAACCACCACATGTCTACACTTCCCTGGTCCTGCGAGACAGGGGAAAAACTGAGGAAATTACTGTATTTTAGGTTTTTCCCTTTGTATTGCAACATCGTTGCAAGAGAACCCGTGGTCGTACAAGGATGGTTCAGGTGTCATTGGAATGCTCAATTATCGCCCTTTCACGGATACATAATTGTATTACGCTCTCTCTTCTTTATGCATGAAAAAGAGCATGGAATGAAGCTCGTTTAGGGTAAATCTGCCCGCTTGGCAAGTAGTAGTGTTACAAAAGGACCCGATAGTGAGGTGTTAAATCTTTATCTAACATTTGATTTTTGGAGGCTCATTTTGCTTTTCGAAGGTTTACATTGGGTCAGGATGTATGTGTTTTAGTGTACAATCATGGTCGGTAATAAGTGAATGCCTCCTAATGATAAAACACAACAGAGTGAGGGTTAACTAGTGAGACACAATAATATAATCTTACTGATTTAAGCAGTGTATCAAATAGTTCACCAGTGTATTTTAATGATGCTTCCAAAATTGTTCAGAAAGTTTTGGCCACAACTGTATATGAAAAGAAAAAAATCAGATAAGAATAACACCAAATAATAATAAATAAGGTACAGTTTGTTGCAAATATTCCGTTCCTTGGTATCCCTGTAAATTCATAATTTGGTTAGTTAGTTAAAATAAGATTTTAGAGAATATCAACCCTTCTGGATTATGAAGCCAGCACACTGTAAGTCGAGAATAGCGTTAGGATTGAAGCCCCATTTCGAGAACCCCAGTCCCTTGTAATTTGGCAGCGGTGAACCTCCCTACTCAACCCCTTCCCTCACTCCACCTCCTGGAAGGTAGGAGGTGGAGGGAGGTAGGGGGTTTGGTGAGGTGGGTGTGGGCTGCCAAATTACGAATATATTGTACAGTCACGAGCATAAATGCTGCGACATCAACCAGATAACGTCAACTCCTTCATCACGAGAGCTTTATACTAAGCTGAATAAAATCGGCTGACAGTAGCTATGATGAAATAATGAAATCATTGTGAGTTTGAATACAAAGTTTAGCAACACCTTTGGAGACGCAGGAGCGAACATTATCTGGTTGGAGTCGCAGTATTTATGCTCGTGACTGTACAGACCGATGAGAACATACTAAAAGGTTAAACATATTCGAGTCTTTGAGCCTTTAAAACCAAGTCTGAAGCATCATGGGCTAGAGTAAAGCATAGTATTGTCTCAAATGCGTACCATACTGATGCAAATGCCTAATAGTATGGGCTGATGGTCTTCCCAATCAATCTAAAAAAAAAAAAAAAAAAAAAAAAAAGTAAGCTTAACTGATGCAAATGACCTATGTATGCTCGCTATGTATGCGTTGTATGTATGCGTCGCTATGTATGTTCTTGACTCTAGGATATATCATAGCCATAAGTTGTATAAGCTATACCAAACTTAATCAAATCGTCTTATTTAGTCTGTCCCAAGTATTTGCGTTTCGGAGGTTCATTTCTGATGTTCGAGGGTTTATATTGGGTCAGGATTTATGTCTTGGAGTGTACAGTCTGGGACTAATGTCGTGGCATGGATCTTCAGCCATCAATTAGTGCCCTCTGACGGCGGTATTCGAAGGTATCCGATATGTGATGTTTTTGGCTCTCCATTATGGCTGTGTTATACACGTCCTGGTAGCGCCAAAGGTAAGCGAGAAACATTGTTTCTTGGTGGATTACGAGCATGCCAACTAGAACACACACACACACGCTACTTCATTATCATAATGTAAGGCATATTAGTATGCTCTACAACTATAATTAATGTATAATCGAGTGATGCGAGTTTTACTCTTGCATAGGAATATATAATCAAAATAAATTAGAATACTGTATTACGACGCCGTTCCGGATATTAATACTTACATTTAAAATAATGGTAAAATCTAGCAATGTAGATAAGGCACACCGAGTATTCTAGCTTACTAGCGAAATGGTATATAGTGGATACAGTATACAAAACATTGTAAGTGAATGTAACACAAGTTTATAGCCTATTATAATTTAGTCATATTTCATGTAGGAATTATATATATAGTTAGTTTACACAATTGTTTTGAAATATATTATACCTAGTGAATAATGGCAATACTAGGACTGTTTGCGTAAACAAAAATACCCAACTTGATCATGCCGTGACTGACCTATTCCTCTGATTATTTCTCAAACGTTACCCAACTCCTCCATCAGTGGTGCAAGCAGATTGGACCAATAACTATCTACACTTCACTAAGCCTACCATAGTTCCCTGGCAAAGCTATTTCTATCATAATATAAGGTAAGGGACTGAATTGGTTCGCCTGATACTCAGCCACACTACGATCATACATGGCTTTTTGATATCGGGGGATGTTCCCACGCGTTGCCCTTGTTGCCAGATTCCAACCACAGTCCAACATCTTTTGACAGACTTATTAGTTATTTTTTACAAAGACACGCCAAGTATTGACTCTATTTAGAGATCTATTCAGTTATGAAGGATTGTGAAGAGCGGTTGTGAGAGTTAAAACTTGTCCCGTCCATGTAAATGATAAAACATCGTTTTCCATCAGGTGAGTATAATTGTCCATTCAAACATTCACTGCATTGTGAGTATCTCTCCTCAAACTCGTATTTCTCGCACAGTGACTTCACGATGTCAGAGAGAGAGAGAGTAAGAGTAAGTGTCAAGTAGAGGGAGAGAGGGGTAGTGGGATGTGGAGGGAGAAAGGGGGTTTTGGGAGGTGAAGGGAGGGAGAGAGTAGTGGGAGGTGGAGGGAGGAGGGGTTAGTGAGAGGTGGAGAGAGGGATAGGTAGTGGGAGGTGGAGGGAGGGAGGGGGTAGTGGGCGGTGGAGGAGTACAAAGGAGTACAAAGGAAATCAAGCAACAACAGATATAGTGACCCTTCTAGGTTACTTGTCCTCCAAAACACTGAGGATCAAGTGTCCAAACAGTGGTTTAGAGTGGGTAAGGGAACATTGGAAAGGGAATTACTGCCCTGGAACTAATGTCCATGGCAGGATTAGGAAGTTAGTAGGGGACAGATGGGTTAGTAACTGAGGGGGGATAAAATAAAGTTATTCATTTACAAACGCAGTCAGTCGCGGGTTTGATGTGAGATATTTGTCTAGGCGGAGTTTAAATGAATCAACGGTGATGCAGTCTATAACGTTTCGGGGAAGCCCATTCCACAAATTCTTAGATTCATGTGAGTTAAAAGATTTACCAATAATTTTGCAACCGTTTCCCCGCGTGTAATTAGATTGGTCGATAGTGAAGTACTTACTGCAGTCCATATTGTCGATGCCTTTGATGATTTTGAACACTTGCATTAAGTCACCTCCTAATCTGCGCTGGGTTAAAGGAAATAGATTTAATTCTCTAAGACGCTCTTCGTATGGTTTGTTCTTTAGGCTAGGTATCATTTTGGTAACTCTACGTTGAACTCGTTCTAGCTTGTTTATATTTTTTTGGTACTAAGGGCACCAGCATTGAACGCAATATTCCAGAAGAGGGCGGACTAAGGAATTGTAAAGGGTTAGGATAACTTCTTTGGATTTATGCTCAAATGACCTGCCTATAAAGCCAATTTTTTTGTTTGCCTTCTTAACAACTTCTGAACATTGTTGACTCGGTTTTAGGTTACTCGATATTGTTACTCCCAGATCGGTTTCTCTGTTTACATTCTTAAGCTGAGTGCCATTCATCGAATAGTTTGCTTTCTCATTTAGGTATCCGATATGTAGTACTTTACATTTATCCGCATTGAAACTCATTTGCCAAATTTGGGCCCAACATGACAATTTATCTAGATTGTGTTGCATATCGTCAACTTGTTCTTTTGAGAGAACCCTATTTGCAATTATTGTATCGTCAGCAAATTTTGAGATTGTACAGGTGAGACCCTCATCTATGTCATTGATGTAAATTAAAAAGAGAATTGGACCTAGTACCGATCCCTGGGGTACCCCACTACTTACATTGGTCCATTTAGATGCCTTACCGTTTATGACTACTCTTTGCTTTCTGTCGCTGAGCCAATTTTCTATCCATTTCAACACACCGTCTTGTATTCCATGCACTTTTAGTTTTAGCAGTAAACGTTTGTGGGGGAACTTTGTCAAAGGCCTTTTGATAATCAAGGTATGTAATATCTACAGCTTTACTCTCATCGTAGAGGTTGAGGATATCGTGGAAGAAGTCTAAGAGGTTTGTTAAACAGGAACGTTTTTTACGAAAGCCGTATTGAGTATCTTTAAGTATGTTATTTTCCTCTAAGTGATTTACGAGTCTGTCTCGTATGACCGTTTCTAGCATTTTACATACAACTGAGGTTAAGCTAATTGAACGATAGTTACCGGGTAGGGATTTGCTGCCTTTTTTGAATATCGGTGTTACGTTGGCTAGCTTCCACTGATCAGGCATAGTTCCAGACTGCAAGGATTTATTGAATAGTAATGTCAGTGGTTTGGAGAGCTCATCCTTAGCTTCCTTTAGAACTCTAGGCGAGATTGTGTCAGGTCCAGGCGTTTTATTTACCTTGAGTTTATCTAAACAATTCAATACTTCTCTCTCTGTAACGGTGATATTGCTTAGAACATCTGAATTATCAATCTGAATCGGCGATGGTGTAGGGATATCACTGAGGTCTTCTGTTGTAAAAACTAATGCAAAGAATGTATTGAGGGCATTACTCATTTGTACTTCGTCTTTGGTGTATTCTCCATTTTCATCGACTAACGGTCCAACAGTTGAAGTAACTACTTTTTTCTTTCTGATATAACCATAGAATTCTTTCGGGTTTGTTTTACTTTGATTCACAATATGTAACTCCAAGGTCTTTTTACTTTGCTTAATTAACTTTTTGGCTTTGTGTCTTAGCTCTACAAATTTCACCCGTTCTTCGTCATTTTGTGAGGATTTTAATCTATCATTAGCAAATTTTTTAGCAAGCAGGCAGTTTGAAATATCTTTATTCCACCATTTGGGCTTATTATTATGGCCTGGACGCCGTATTTTCGATGGTATGCAGTCTTGCACTGCTTTTAGGTAAGTGGTTTCGAATAACCTCCAAGATGTATTTATGTTGTTATTGTTAATTAAAAAGCTCCAGTCAGTTTCTTTAAACATAGCTCTAAGTTTATGGAAGTTTGCTTTCTTGAAATTAGGGACTTTTTCGATGCTACTATTTGGTTCGTTACTAGTAAACTTTAAAGTGAAAGTTATCGTACGATGGTCGCTGTTACTGAATTCATCACCAACATTCAAATTCTCTATTAATTCTTCTTTTGTTGCAAGTACAATGTCAAGAACGTTATTACCACGGGTCTGCGTTTGAACAAATTGATAAACCGAACTCTCTTGCAAGTTCGTATACAAGTCATGTCCGGAGTGTGAAGTAAGAATATCGCCCCACTTGGTCACAGGTAAATTAAAGTCGCCAAAAATTACGGTATCTTGTGAGTTACTTACATCTGCAATTTGTTCGTAAATTTCTCGGTCAGTTTGCACTGATTGAGCTGGAGGTCTGTATATTAACGCAAGTATTATTTTTATACCTTCATTATTCTTTATTAGCACAAAAGATGTGTCGACGTTCACAATTTGAGGTTTTGACAAGAGGGTAGGGTTAAGACTTTCTTTGATATAAAGTAAAACGCCACCTCCATTTCGATTTATTCGGCTTTTCTCAAACATTACATAACCTGGAAGTGAATACTCTGCTAAAAAGTCTCTATCTTCTGTATTAAGCCAAGATTCTGTTATGCCAATCATATCATAATTTTCTGTAAACACTAGCTCCTCTAAATCTGAAAATTTATTGCGTATGCTACGAGCATTTGCATAGAAACCTTTAAATTTGTTATTTTAGAACTCCCGGAACGCTCTTTAATAATATTTTTGGTTCTTGTCGGATCTACATTTATGTTCATGGTTGTCCTCAGTCCTCGCTGTCTTCGGTCCTTATCGCTGGTGGTCCTTGGTTGCCTCTGTTTTTTGCTTGGCGTTGGATGATTTATGTCACTGCTGCTTCTTCTCAGATGGCGTTTTTTGATCCATGGCTGCGGACTGCTTCGTGTAGGAGACGACCCATGCATGCTGAACCCACAGGGTTTAGATGAGTGCCATCCTTGCGGAACAGAGTAGGCTGGTTGTAGAAGTTGTCCCAGAGGTTGATGAATTCAACTTCTTCCCTCAGACACAAATATTTTAGTCGGCTATTTGTGCTGAAGGCCTTGTCGTAGAATTTGTCACGTGCGTCGATATTGGGGAGAATGCCTGAGATGATGATATTCCTTGACTTGTTTTTGTAGTGCTGGATCATCTTGCGATATTTCTCCATCAACTCTTCGGATCTGGTGCGCATGACGTCATTTGAACCAGCATGGATGACAAAAAGGGTATTTTCATTTGCATCTTTTGTGGTATCTTCGAAGGCTTCCACAATGTCGTCCAGTCCAGCTCCTGGGATGCAACATCTGGGAAAAAAAATTAGGGAGGGAGAGAGTATTGGGAGGTGGAGGGAGGGAGGGGTAGTGAGAGGTGGAGGGAGGGAGGGGGTAGTGGGAGGGGGTGGGGTATAGCGGGAGTGAGGATTTATTTATTTCATTGGAGGTGTTTGGTGTTGGAGTGAAATTAATAAGAAATAAATTGTAGGGTTTGGCGGGTCAATATGGACAGCTTATATTGCCCAGAGAGAGAAATATAATACAATGTAGTTTGTACAGTACATCTTGATATTAAGAAGATTCCTTTCGTGTAACAAGATGTGCATTATTAGGCAGCATGCTACAACATGATTAAAATAAGAGGGACACATTTTGTAATTGGTAATAAACTGGGTAAGTTGCCCTGTATAGTGGAAAGTTATTATCTAGTTTATATATGCAGAAAGTGAAAACAAAAGTATTATATATACTGTATATAAGTTTATATTATATATACTGTATATAAGTTTATATTATATATACTGTATATAAGTTTATATTATATATAGATTATATACTGTATATAAGTTTATATTATATATACTGTATATAAGTTTATATTATATATACTGTATATAAGTTTTATTTTGTAAGCCAATAATCTTAACATGGTAGACAATACAGCTTACTATCATTCTAAATAATTAACTGGTAAAGAAAGGATGCTTGACCTGCTAAGCAAAGACATATCGAACACCTAACACAATTAATTTTGTCAGGGAGTTCTCCAGGGCACTGGATTTAATGTGGAGGAGATGGCTTATGAATCCTTGAATAAAATAGTTACTATGCAAAGTTATTCAATATCATCAAATACTGACGAGGCCCGATAATTGTCAAACCTCTAAACAATTAGAGATGCTGTATAATATTATATTATACAATTGACACAACTAGGTTTTTTATTCTACGCATACAAATAGCTTAACTACCTTATTACAGTCTGGGGAGCTGTTTAAACTTGTCGGTAATCCCTAAATCAATATCATGCCTTATTGTTAGCTATTATCTGTTACTATACATCATTAGAAAGTATCCATGGAAGAAAAGGGTTTAATAAGACCTAGTTTGACCTATGAATCAATGGATGTTTACATTATCTGCCTACGCCCTGAAGTGCTAAAAGAGTTATAGTTCTTTTCTCCTTGCTTCGGAGCGTTTCATAAACTTTCATTCTCCTCCATAAAGATATGAGATATAGACGGTATGGGAATAACATATGGATTATATTTATTACACTACGATCAAACTCTGTTGAAGGAGGTATGAAATAGTGAAATATATTAACGTTTGTAGTGGTATTTTTTTATTAGTAAAAAAGTCGTCGGGATCGAAGGGTGGTGTGATACAGGCCAAGGTTGGCGGAGGGATCTCCAACACAATTTACTGTATGGAATGATGGAATTATATATATCGCAATATTGTTTTAATACAGTATATACTGTATGCTAATATTCTTATAGGTAATCCTTTAATTGTTATCTTCTATTGTTCCTCGACATTATAAATTATTAATATCATATATTTTGTGTTTTAATTAATGTTATGTTACACCACGTTGGCATTCCTATGAACCATAGTTACCATCAGTTACATTATTTGTGTTGTATTGTTAGTAACCTAATCTCAATAATATATACAAATTATTGGCGCTAGCAATACCGTTATTTGACGACCTATACTGTAAACACCCATTATTAGTTATATTATTCGCATGAATAAACTACTGTTATAGGGATATACAGTATACCCATATATTACTTCTAAAATAAAATGACACGCACCACTTCAAACTCTGAAGTGTGTGCCTTTTACATCTGTCATGGATACCCAGTGCATTTTCGCTTCCTGTTAGCATTTATATTCCATACATTCAAATAACGAAGTAGTGTGTGTGTGTGTGATCTAGTTGGCATGGTCGTAATCCACCAAGAAACAGGAAGTTTCTTGCTTACTTTTGTCACTACCTGGACATGTCTAACAGAGCCATCTATGCAGAGCCAAACATATCATATAATTATAAGATTGCTTCGAATACCGCCGTCAGAGGGCACTAATGGATGGCTGAAGTTCCATACCATGACTTTAGTCCCAGACTGTACAGTCGGGGTCAGGAATACTTAAACAACTCCTTATGATAAAAACTAAATTGTAAGCATTAACTAGTGAATCTCAATACACAAAAAATCAGCTTGAGTAGATTTCCAAATGTGTTCGCCATTTGTTCATAGTTGTTCCTCCAAAAATTGTCCAGCAATTCTTAAGCCACTTTCACACTTTCACGATTTTGGTCCCGATGTACCCCGATTTGAGAATCCGGACACAACGTGGTGCAATCGCCCACCTGTGTCTGGGTCATCTGGGAGCGGCGTGGTACCAACGTGGCGTGACGTGGCTAATCGCGCTTGGTGTTAAAATGTTTGGTGGTACCCAAAAATTTGCCACGATGGATTTTTGGCGTGGTAACATCGGGTACAACGTGTCGATGACGTGGGTTTGACGTGGGTCTGGCGTGTCAGCATCTGGTAGCATCATCATCGACGTGGCGGCGTCTGGGTACGTCGTGAAAAATAATGACCATCAGGACAGGGCCCGACGGTGCAAAGTGTACATCAGACGCCACCACGCTGCACCCGAGGTGCAAGATGGCGGGACGATGTGGCAACTCCGCACCACCCACACCCCACTAGGAGGCTGGGTCACTGGGTCACTCATCAGTCTCTCTTGCCGCACCCTTCAGTGTACATCTCTCTACGTTCTTTCAACCTACCCCACCACTCCAAGCCACGCCATGCCCCGTCCTAAGAAGGTGAGCACCCCTGTGAAGAGGTGTAAGAAGCCAGTAGTGGTGGCTGCAATGGACGTGGTTGAAGATGAGGAGGTGCCAGACCTGTCCTTACCATCACACACTGATGACACACTTGACTTCCCTGAACCACCGCCAGACCAAGCTGGGCATGACTCCAGCAACGATGAGGCAGAGACAACACAACCACAAGAGCCAACACCAATTAAAGGAAAGAGGTTAAGAAAGATGAAGGAGTACGCCATGATTCCCGAGGTGGTGGAGAAGGAACTTGGGGAGTGGTACCGGGATCATGCCCTCTTCTATAACAAGGGACTTCGCGACTTCAAAAACGCGGACAAGAAGACCCGCTTGTTGGAGGAGAAGGCAGCCTCCCTCACACCTCCAGTACCAGGTAAAGGCAATTTCATAAATGTTTAACATGTCCAATCGTCATAATATATATCATTGCCACCCAGTCATTACCATATAAACATGTTACCACCACAGTGTAAAATCACTAACCGATTTGGTGGGATCAGTGCTCAAGGTATTAGTGAGTTGGGCCTATAATTGGGCCTGCTAATTGGTGTTTTGGTGTGACAGGGATGTGCCTTGTGTGGGCCGATCTGCTTTTTGAAGACTCCCATTTTCTTTTGTGTTCTTATGTTCTTATATATCAATCGAGACACATTATGAAATACGTGTCTACCCACTTTATCCCTTTCATTCATTTGACGATTGTATTATTTATAATTGGGCCTGGTAATTGGTGTTTGGTGTGACAGGGATCTGCCTTGTGTGGGCCGATCTGCTTTTTGAAGACTCACATTTTCTTATGTTAATATATTTCAATCGAGACACATTATGAAATGCGTGTATACCCACTTTATCCCTTTCATTCATTCGACGATTATATTATTTATAATTGGGCCTGGTAATTGGTGTTTGATGTGACAGGGATCTGCCTTGTGTGGGCCGATCTGCTTTTTGAAGACTCACATTTTCTTATGTTATTATATTTCAATCAGACACATTATGAAATACGTGTATACCCACTTTATCCAGACATTCATTCTACGATTGTATTATTTAAATGGCCTAGAATATCTTGCAAACTGTTCTCTCATAGCATGGGCAACATTAAAATTCATACGCCTCGTACGTTATGTGTATAAAATATATGTTAAAGGCACTTAATGCTTCGTATGACCTTATAACCACTTATAATAAATTATGATTTTCTCTTCTTTCCACAGTGGCCCAGTTGCGTACATGGTTTGAGTCCATGAGGACACGTGTGGGCAGGCTCAAGCGGGCTGCCAGTGGTGATGGAGTGGCGCCACCCATGACTGAGAGAGATGCCTGGATCTTCCAGATATTTGGTTTTCTGGACCAGCACATTGTGCGTCAGCCAACCAGGCAGTCTACCACGGTTAGTTATATGCATATAAGATTGGGTTGTATGTAATTAATACCACAGGTCACTTTCAAATCACATTTTATTAAAGGCTCATTATGTTGCACACACATAATTAAATTTGCTTGAATAACTGTCACATATGCAATTGACATTGCTAATAAAGTTACCTTTAAAATACACATTATAATAATAAACATTTTGCTCCTAAAGTCTTATGTAAAGTTCTTTCGTGATCAAGAACAAACAAGCAACCATGCTGCCACACCCATAGCCGTAATTGGAGTCCACAGAGGTCACACACACGGCTCACACCACTGTGAATAGAAATAACAGATGTAATATTAGTGAATGTTATATAAAATAACTGAACAGTACTATTCTAATACTCTATATTTCTCCATTATAGTTCGGTACAAAGCCTGGCAACCTCGGGCTCGCCACGGTCGACCCACCCACTGTCGACCTCAGCACGGAAGAAGAGCCGGAAGCAGAAAGAAGGCCACCACAGATGCAAAAGAGAAAGAAGAGGAGCCAGGACACACCAGTAGCTGAGGAAGTTGATCTAAGAAGGTAAGCATTATATGTAAAATAATATCTTTTATTGCAATTGTCAATACAGGCATGATAGGTGTGTTTGGATATGTGTGTGAATCAAGGAAACTGTGTATGTGAATGTATGAAAATAGTAAAAGGAGAAGTTGAAAATAAATATGTATACAAATTTCATATTTACATTATTAATTGCTGTTAAACATTACATTATTTTTATATAGTGGCATTGTAGGCCTACTTGTATATCTTTCTTTTTAATCTTTGCCAGATCATCGAGCGTTCTGATACTGCTGAGGACCTCAGGCACCAGGTTGCCCTCTTCAAGCCGAACTGTCCTCGGGCTTACAATTGGGCCCGTTATTTGGAGGGGGAGCTTGAGGACATGCATGACTTGTGCTGGGACACGTACGACATGGAGCAGATCCCCCTGCTGGTGCGGTGGAAGGCCGAGTCCAATAGGTTAGAAGTATTGACAAGAATGGCCAGGCACCATTGCTGCCTCCACAACCACCACAGCAGCAGGCACCTCCACCGCAGACTTACCACCTCATGGCACCTCCTGGCACCAGTCAACAGACGCCCAACTACCACCCAGCCTACCCAAACTACTACAACCTGCCCAGCAGACAGGCGGAAGGTAACTGGGCATCGAGCACACCCTCCTACATGCCACCCGGTAGTGCCACACCCACACCCACCCTACATAACCTCTCCCTGGGCACGGTTATGGCCAGTCTTGGTGCTCCCTCGGCAGAAAAGTCACCAGCCATCACACTCATGGTGAGCCCAGAGAAGGGTAACTTAGTAGACTAAATTACCTTCAGATCATATTATCCTGCCAATTGACACTTCCCCTGGGTGAGTTATAGTAGTCCAGCAGGTACCCCCGGAGCTCCTTGGCGCGATTTAAGCGGGTCAGGGGCTGCACACCATGCAAGGGAGGGTCCTTGCGCCACACTCCTGTAATGATTTGGGAGTTAATGATGTTTTATAGTATGGTGATGTAGCAATAGCATTTTGCCAAAGTTATTTTGATGGTTTAAGCCAAGCTATTTTTCTATGTCTTTTCAATCATTTTTTTTATAATCATGTTTGTTTATTATATCCAACAAGTATGCCTGAATGTCAATCAAAGCAATAAGGAATGGAACCTGCTATGAAAATGCAGTATAATAACTATATAACTATACATAAGGAAACAAAAGGAATAGTCAAACTATAAAGTCACATACAATACTTTCAAACTTAATATGATTTTATATATATATATATATATATATATATATATATATATATATATATATATATATATATATATATATATAATAATTATATAGAATAATATGGTTAATAAAGGAAGATCACAAACTATGAAAATACAGAATGTAAAAAAATTTCTATGATTTGACAATTAAAACAATTATGGAATAATATGATAATGAAGGCAAGATCTCAAACAAGAAACTGACAAACATAACTTAAAAAAATAGTATGAATTGACGAATAAAACAAGTTTGGAATAATATGGTAACTAAAGGGATATCTAAAATGAACAAATGACAGACACAACTTCCAGTAATGCAACAATTATTAATAATAATAGGATATGTGTTGTAAACAATGATGGAAATGTAATATTTGAGGTATTGAGAGATGGTACAAATTTTAAAAGCCCTATTAAATATAGTTTAGTAATAACGCACTCACCTGGTGTCACTGAATGGGTGACTGGGTCCTCAACATCTATGAGTGCAACATGGGATGCTGGATAACGCACTCGCATGAGGTTGTGTAGGCAGCAGCAGGACAGCACAACAGACTCCACACGTTTGGGTTGGAGTTTGATGGTGCTGAGGAGACAACGGAATCTGTGTGGGTATAAATAGTTATAATATATTAGTTATGGAACATATATATAGATAAAAATGGAAATCATGGGACACTTAATAATACGGTATAAACACTATAATATAAGTAGGCATTAAAAACACAAAATATGTACCTGTTAGCAAGGATGCCGAAGGCATTATCCACCACCCGACGTGCCCTCGACAGCCTGTAGTTGAAAATCCTCTCTTGCCTTGTCATGTTGCGGTGGGGAAGGGCTTCATCATCCATGTCCTCATGGGAAAAGCCTCGTCACCGATGATGTAGTAGGGCACTGGCCAAACGTCGTTTGGGATTGACTCTGCTGGTGGGAGTCCAATGCTGCCATTCTCCAGTGCCTCCCTCAGTGGTGTTGCAGCAAATATGCCCCCATCAGACGAGCTGCCCCGTGATCCAACATCCACATAGAGGAACTTGTAGTCGGCAGCGACGAGGGCCATGAGGACAATGGAGTGGAAGCCCTTATGGTTGTAGTAGTGGGAACCTCCATTGGGGGGACACCTGATGGCCACATGCTTCTCATCCAGTGCCCCTATAGCATGGTGGAAGTTCCACCTCTTTGAGAAGAGGTCAGCAACCGCCCTCCACCCCTCTGGAGTCTTGGGGCACGAGAAGATCTCATCCTTGTAGGAGGCGTAGATGGCCTCACAGGTGGCCGGAACAATGAGAGAGATGGTGTTGTGAGCCACTCTGAAGCCATACGAGAGTGATTTATATGACTCCCCTGTAGCCAGATAACGTAGGGTGATGGCCAGGCGCATACCAGCTGGGACGGCTTTCCTCCAAAATGTGTCTTGCTTCTCCAACAGTGGGGCAATACTTTCAAGCACCTCTCCAAACAACACTCTATCCAGCTGCATGAAGTTTTTGTGGGCGGTGGTGTCTTCCACAGCCAACTCCTTCAGCAGGTTGTCATAGTGGCAGTGCATCCCTCGCCTCAACAGCCACTGCCGGGTCCAGACAAGCCTTCTTTGTCTCGTGGCTGCCACCTGAGCATCCTGCACAGCCTGCAAGGCTTGGTAGAGGTCAACATCTATTCTTGCCTGATGTGCTGCCAGATCTACCTGCAGCTGCAGGAGCGCAAGATCATCCATGGCAAGTGGTGCTGATGTGTGGCCGTGGCTTGGGAGGTGCATATACTGAATTATATGTAACAGGGCCTGCCCCTTTTATATAAAATTGTGTCTGTCACCCCGTCTGTCGTTGTGGTGTCGTGTTCGTCGTGTCACACACGTAACACCATCGTAAGTCCATCGCCCCCTGTCGTGTTCCCGTCGGGGTACGTCGGGGTACGGTTTGGACCGGAATTTTGACCGTTACAGCATTGATGTGGCGCCGTCGTTTTGCAACCGTGGTACCATCGGGCCCGTCGTGGCTACGACGTGTCACCATCGTGGCTTCGTCGTCAAACACGTACTTCTGTCACTGTCTCTGCCGATGTACCAATTTGTATACCTCGTGGCACATCGGGACCAAAATCGTGAATGTGTGAAAGTGTCTTTTTTTTTAGCCACGATTGTTCATAATACAAATATAGCCTGTACAGAAGGAGAAAAAACCTACATAAAAACAGTTACATGCAGAGGAAAAATCATATACTAACGAAACAATATATACAGAACAGTAACAAAAAATATATACAGAACAGTAACAAAAAAAAGTCAAATATAAAAAAATAAAAAAAGACTAGGAAACAAAGACAAGGGAAGCCGGAAGAATGAGGGAGTGGGAGAGGTGTGGATAAAATAGACATGGAGAGAAGAATAAAAAGGGCAGGTATACAAAAGGGAAAGGGAGATATGGAGGGGAGAGAGATGGAAGCGGAGGAGGAGGGATGTAACAGAGAGAGGGAGGAGGGAAGAAAGAGCCATAAGAGAGGGAGAAAGGAGGAGAGAGATGGCAGGAAAGAAAGGGAGATAAGGGGGAAACAGATAAATAGAGGGAAAAAGAGGAGAGAGAGAGTGAGAGATAAGAGTGAATAGGTGAAAAACAGAGAGAGATGGAAGTAAAGAAGGAGGGAGAAAGGGAGGAAAAGGATGGAGAAAAAAGAGAAGGGAGAATAGGATGGAGATGGAAGGGAGGGAAGAGATAAAGAAGAAGAGAGATGGAAGGGGAGAAGGAGGGAGGGAAAACAGAAATAAGGAACAGGATGGAAGGAAAGGAGAGGAGACGGAAGGAAGGGAGAAAGGTGAGGGAGTGGAGACAGAAAAGTAGACAGGAATGGAAGGACGAAAGATGGAAAGAGATGAAAGGAAGAGAAGAGGGAAAGGGAAAATAACAGAAATAAAGGATGGAAAGGGAGAGTAGGACAGAGAAGAGGAGAGGGGAGGAGGAGAGAGAGACAGAAAGCGTGAGAGAAACAAGTGATAAAGCAAGAGAATAAATACAGAGGGGAAGGAACAAGAGAGAGGTAAGGGAGAAAGAAATGGAAAGGGAAAGGAGGAAAGAGGAAGGAGAGGGAATAAAGAAAGACAGAAAGAGAGGGGAGAGAGATAAGGGAGAGAGGGGTGAATGGAAGGAAGAGGAGAGAAAGATGAAAACAGATAGAAGGGAAGAAGAATATAGGTGAGGCATGAAGGAAAGGGAGAGAAGAGAGTAAGAGGGAAAGGAAGGGAAGAGAGAAATAAGTGATGTTCCTCTGATCTTGGATAGGTGTTGAAGCTAGGGCTGTTTTGCCTTCCCGAGTTTAGCCGTCTCCTTTTCCTGCCCCTACAAGACGGTCCAGATCCCTAATTGGCTACTTGCGAGCTTCAGGCTATAAGGACGTTGGAGGCGTAAACAATGCTATTAAACAGAAATGCAATAATATGTTTCTGATGGATGAATGGTATGTTGAATTGGGTTTAATGTATTTATATATGTATTATGACCATATGTTAGCTGTAAATGTTGTCATATATCGTTGTCTACAGCTCTAACTTCCTTATAGAACGAAACTCACAAGTCGGCAATTGGTGGCCGGCTCATCGCTGTGCTGGGCGGTTGGAGCTGCAGGGACATCAGGTGGGTGTGGGCAAAGTCAACATGGCTCCGGTCCATCTCACAATGGACAACAGAGCGAGTGTATAGGAGAGGGGAGTCTTCCAACGTATTCTATTAAAAAGAAAAAAGTGCCTCTAAACGTTGACAATTACCTTTTTTCGATTTTTTTTTTCAGCGCCATCAATTGCAGGGTTCCAGAACTATTCAAAGTTATTAAATCTACCAATGTATCCTCCATGCTGTGTGTTTCTTTTATTAAGTACCCTACTTTCTCTCTCTCTCTCTCTCTCTCTCTCTCTCTCTCTCTCTCTCTCTCTCTCTCTCTCTCATATATAGGGTGTATTGAAACAACACTTACAGACTTCAAGTGTTAAGTAGAGATTACAAAAACAAGTTCACTTTATTCTAAAATGAAATATAAAATAATTAAGCATTAATGATTTACAGGATATACAGTACAATAATAAGTTTTGTCCAAGCATATGCTATAAGCCGAACACTGGCATTGGTCTCCCCCTTCATCCCCCCCCCCCCTCCCTTCATCCCCCACCTCCTTCCTCCCCCCAATCTCCTAGTTTATACACAGGCATGTTGAATTATAAACTTAATTAGTTTTCGTTTTGACATAATGTAATTTATGTTCCCTTTATAAACTGTTTACAACTAAAATTATTTTCTGTTAATATCAAACATTTATGTATCTTTCTTTCAACATACGAAACACCGAAGGTATCTTGGATGAAACAAATTACGATCTTCAAGTGGTCTGCAGATATTACTGTCATATGTTAGTCATTATTACCAATGTTGAATGATAAATAGAACCACAACATTTGGGTATTACAAAGTTATTGCCCAATGTTATTTAATGTATTGTACAGTTGTGAACATTTATTCAGGTACAAACATATTCGAAGCGGTCTCGGGTTGAATTAAATCTCCTAACTAATTTATACTGGGTATTTGAATTTCAGAGAGTCTTTTAATCAGTTTGAAACTTGTAAATCGATCAGAATTAATTATCACTGCTGTACAGTCACAAATATAAATAGATAGATAGCTAGATAGATTTGTTCATCATTACGTTGGTGTTACTTGCCGTTATATATATATATATATATATATATATATATATATATATATATATATATATACCTGTATATATGGAATATATATATATATATATATATATATATATATGGAATGGTGAGGAGGGTGGAGAGGATGCAGGAGGAGGAAGTCAGGGAGGAGTACAAGAGAACAGTGGAAAGACGACTAGGTGGGTTCGACCTGGAAGTTATGGAGGAAGTGGAGGAGATGAGCAAGGTGTTTAAGGATGAGATATGTGCAGCATGTGAGGAGGTGTGTGGAGTGAGGAGAAGAGGGAGGGGAGTGAAAGGTACAGCATGGTGGACAGAAGAGGTAAGAATAGCTGTGGAAGAAAAGAAGAAAGCATATAGAGAGTGGTTGGGTAGTAGAGGGAATGAAGATTCCGAGAGACAGAAACGAGCGAGGTACGTGGAGAGTAACAGGGTGGTGAAGAGAGTAGTGAAGGAAAGTAAGAGAAGAGTAGATGAGGAATTTGGAAGGAATCTGATTGTAAAATGGACGGAGAGTAAGAAACTGTTCTGGAAAGAAGTCAAGAAAGTTAGGGAAGGTAGCAAGGGAAACAGTAAGGGTGTGAAAGATAAGAATGGGAGAATGCTAGCCGAGAAGCAAGAGAGAGTCGAAAGATGGAGGGAGTACTTCAGTGAGTTGCTAAATGTAAGGAATGAAGAGCCAGCAAACATAGCTGGATATGGTATGGGAGGGAGAAGAAGAGAAGTAGTGGAGTACAAAGGAGTACAAAGGAAATAAAGCAACAACAGATCTAGTGACCCTTCTAGGCTGCTTGTCCTCCAAAACACTGAGGATCAAGTGTCCAAACAGTGGTTTAGAGTGGGTAAGGGAACATTGGAAAGGGAACTACTGCCCTGGAAATAATGTCCGTCGCAGGATTAGGAAGTTAGTAGGGGACAGATGGGTTAGTAACTGAGAGGGGGATAAAATAAAGTTATTCATTTACAAACGCAGTCAGTCGCGGGTTTGATGCGAGATATTTGTCTAAGCGGAGTTTAAATGAATCAACGGTGCTGCAGTCTATAACGTCTCGGGGAAGCCCATTCCACAAGTTGACAACTCGATTGAAGAAGAAATTCTTAGATTCGTGTGAGTTAAAAGATTTACCAATAATTTGACAACGGTTTCCCCGCGTGTAATTAGATTGGTCGATAGTGAAGTACTTACTACAGTTCATATTGTCGATGCCTTTGATGATTTTGAACACTTGAATTAAGTCACCTCTTAATCTGCGCTGGGTTAAAGGAAATATATTTAATTCTCTAAGACGCTCTTCGTATGGTTTGTTCTTTAGGCTAGGTATCATTTTGGTAACTCTACGTTGAACTAACTCATTCTAGCTTGTTTATATCTTTTTGGTAATAAGGACACCAGGATTGAACGCAGTATTCCAGAAGAGGGCGGACTAAGGAATTGTAAAGGGTTAGGATTACTTCTTTGGATTTATGCTCAAATGACCTGCCTATAAAGCCAATTATATTGTTTACCTTCTTAACAACTTCTGAACATTGTTGACTCGGTTTTAGGTTACTCGATATTGTTACTCCCAGATCGGTTTCTCTGTTTACATTCTTAAGCTGAGTGCCATTCATCGAATAGTTTGCTTTCTCATTTAGGTATCCGATATGTAGTACTTTACAAATTTTATCCGCATTGAAACTCATTTGCCAAATGTGGGCCCAACATGACAATTTATCTAGATTGTATTGCATATCGTCAACTTGTTCTTTTGAGAGTACGCTATTTGCAATTTTTGTATCGTCAGCAAATTTTAAGATTGTACAGGTGAGACCCTCATCTATGTCGTTGATGTAAATTAGAAAGAGAATTGGTCCTAGTACCGATCCCTGGGGTACCCCACTACTTACATTGGTCCATTTAGATGCCTTACCGTTTATGACTACTCTTTGCTCTCTGTCGCTGAGCCAATTTTCTATCCATTTCAACACACCGTCTTGTATTCCATGTGCTTTTAGTTTTAGCAGTAAACGTTTGTGGGGAACTTTGTCAAAGGCCTTTTGAAAATCAAGGTATAAAATATCTACAGCTTTGCTCTCATCGTAGAGGTTGAGGATATCGTGGAAGAAGTCTAAGAGGTTTGTTAAACAGGAACGTTTTTTACGAAAGCCGTGTTGAGTATCTTTAAGTAAGTTATTTGCCTCTAAGTGATTTACGAGTCTGTCTCTTATGACCGTTTCTAGCATTTTACATACAATTGAGGTTAAGCTAATTGGACGATAGTTACTGGGTAGGGATTTGCTGCCTTTTTTTAATATCGGTGTTAGGTTGGCTAGCTTCCACTGATCAGGCATAGTCCCAGACTGCAAGGATTCATTGAATAGCAATGTCAGTGGTTTGGAGAGCTCATCCTTAGCTTCCTATAGAACTCTAGGCGAGATTGTATCAGGTCCAGGCGTTTTATTTACCTTGCGTTTATCTAAACAATTCAATACTTCTCTCTCTGTAACGGTGATATTGCTTAGAACATCTGAATTATCAATCTGAATCGGCGATGGTGTAGGGATATCACTGAGGTCTTCGGCTGTTAAAACCGATGCAAAGAAAGTATTGAGGGCATTACTCATTTGTACTTCGTCTTTGGTGTATTCTCCATTTTCCTCGACTAATGGTCCAACAGTTGAAGTAACTACTTTTTTCTTTCTGATATAACTATAGAATTCTTTCGGGTTTGTTTTACTTTGATTCGCAACATTTAACTCCAGGGTCTTTTTACTTTGCTTAATTAACTTTTTGGCTTCGCATCGTAGCTCTACAAATTTCACCGTTCTTCGTCATTTTGTGAGGATTTTAATCCATTATTAGCAATTTTTTTAGCAAGCAGACAGTCTGAAATATCTTTATTCCACCATTTGGGCTTATCATTATGGCCTGGACGCCGTATTTTCGATGGTATGCAGTCTTGCACTGCCTTAAGGTAAGTGGTTGTGAAACACTCCCAAGATGTATTTATGTCGTTATTGTTAGTCAGAAAGCTCCAGTCAGTTTCTTTAAGCTTTGATTTAAGTTTATGAAAATTTGCTTTCTTGAAATTAGGGACTTTCTCAATGCTGCTATTTGATTTGTTACTAGTAAACTTTAAAGTGAAAGTTATCGTACAATGGTCGCTGTTACTGAATTCATCACCAACATTCAAATTCTCTATTAATTCTTCTTTTGTTGCGAGTACAAGGTCAAGCACATTATTACCACGGGTCGGAGATTGTACAAATTGAAAAAGTGAACTCTCTTGCAAGTTTGCATAGAGGTCGTGTCCAGAGTGTGAAGTAAGAATATCGCCCCATTTAGTCACGGGTAAGTTGAAATCGCCAAGAATTACGGTATCTTGTATGTTAGTTATTTCTGCAATTTGTTCATAAATTTCACTGTCAGTTTGCACTGATTGAGCTGGGGGTCTGTATACTAAAGCTAGTGTTATTTTAGTTCCTCGTTTATTATTTAATAGTACGTAAGATATGTCTATATTCGCAATTTGAGGTTTTGACATTAAGACAGGATTAAGACTTTCCTTTATAAAAAACAGAACTCCACCTCCATTTCTATTGATCCGACTTTTCTCAAACATGGAGGAGGAGGTGGGTATCAGGAGGTCAGAAGTGTGGGAAGCCATGAAAAGAGTGAAGTTGGGGAAAGCACCAGGAACAGATGGAGTGTGTGGGGAAATGTTGAGGTATGGTGGTGAGATAGTGATAGAATGGGTATGGAAAATGTGAAAACTAGCATGGGAGAAGGGGAGTGCACCCGATGACTGGAAGACTGGCATAATACTCCCCCTATATAAGGGCAAAGGGGAAAGAGGAGTGTGTGGTAACCACCGAGGAATAATATGTCCTCTAAGCGTAGTAGGGAAGGTATACAGTAGGGTAGTGATTGAGAGAGTGAGAGTGAGAACGGAGAAATGGATAGGCGACGAGCAGGGAGGTTTTTAGGAAGGGAAGAGGATGTGTAGATCAGATTTTTACCCTGAATGGTGTTGTGGAGAAGTATCTGGAGAAGAAACAAAAGGTGTATGTTGCCTTTATGGACTTGGAGAAGGCCTATGACAGAGTGGATAGAGAAGGTTTGTGGAAAATACTTAGAATATACGGAGTAGAGGGCAAGTTGCTGAAAGCAGTGAAGAGCATGTATGAGGGTGCAAAGGCGGCAGTACGTGTGGAGAGTGAGCAGAGCGAGTTCTTTGACCTGAATGTTGGTTTGAAACAGGGGTGTGTGATGTCCCTGTGGTTGTTTACTGTATATATGGATGGAGTCATGAAAGAAATACTATCAAGAGCAGTGGATGTTGGTGTATCACTGAAAAGGGATGGAATTGAGTGGAAGCTACCTATACTGCTGTTTGCAGATGATACACTTCTGATGAGTGATAATGAATGGGAGTTGCAGGGTCTGGTAAATGAGTTTGGAACAGTGTGCGAATAACGGAATTTGAAGGTAAATGCGGGGAAGAGCAAGGTTATGGTCTTCGAAAGGGGTGAAGTCACAGAGTGTGAGGTGAAGCTGAACGGTCAGGCTATGGAGATCGTCAACTCTTTTAAGTATCTGGGCAGTGTGTTGAGTAAAGATGGGACTATGAATGAAGAAGTGCGGGAGAGGGTACAACAGGGGAAGAGGGTTGTAGGAACGCTAAAAGCAGTAACAAGAAATAGGGTGGTCAGTATGGAAGTGAAGAAGTCCTTGCATGACAGTGTGGTAATCCCGACACTGACTTACGGAAGCGAAGCATGGACGTTGGTTGAGAGACTCAGACCAAGAGTGAGAGCAGTGGAAATGAATTACTTAAGGAGTGCGTGCGGAGTTACATGGAGGGATAGACAGACTAATGAGGAAGTAAGAAGGAGGTGTGGTGTGGAGGTAGATGTGCTGGAAAGTGTGAAAAGGAACAACTTGAGATGGTTCGGCCATATGGAACGTATGGAAAGCGAGAGAATGACTAAGAGGGTGTACGAGAGCGAGGTGGAGGGACAGAGAGGGAGAGGTAGACCGAATGAGAGGTGGAAGGATGGAGTGAGGAAGTACATGAACGAAGGCGGTGCTGGTTGGGGGGAGGGGCGTCGACTGACTGGGAAAAGAGGTGCATGGGGGCGGTTCGTTCGTGGCCACCCTTTCGGGGATCACGGCGTCAGGCAATAGATAGATAGATAGACCTGTACAGTATATATATATATATATATATATATATATATATATATATATATATATATATATATTTATAATATTTATAATTGACCAAAGTTTGAGTGTGGCTGTGTGTACTTCCAAGTTAGTACTTATATTACAATGTAATTACTCTTCTTCAATTGAGATTATTGTTATTCATATACATTCATTGTTAATAAATTTACAGTCAATATCAAATAACCATCAACAGCCTTCATGATCCATTGCAAACCACATTCTTATCTACAAGGGCAACCGCAGCCTCCTTACCTCATCACGAAGGCTTGGTTCAGCTTGGTAAGGTATGTAATTAACCCCTTCTATACTGGCGACGTCTTTTGATTGTATTCACTTTAGGAAAGATCTTTAGCAATTATAAGGCTTCGAACTATCTCAATCAACCCTTTTAACTACCACAGATCCTTTCTAAGCTGCATAAAATCGTCTAAATATTGCTAGAATAAAACATAACATATGTCGCCGGTACAGAAGGGGTTAATGGAGTATTGTTCACATTTCAGTGTAGGCAATACTTTGGAGTGCTTTTGCATATCAGTGTACTCTGTTATCATTGTAATCATGATGACTATGGCTGATATGGTGATAGCAAACAAGTTACATGTATGTCTACAGAGTCTACACGAGAGACACATGTACACCATTGCAGCCAAGGGAAAGGAACTGTCAATAAACAGATGACAGAAGTTATTTTCCCGCGATAGGGAGGAACTATGCGCTACCGCCACCTAGTGCAGGGTTCCAGCAAATCTGTAAAAATAGCCAACTACTATTTAACACGCCTGATTTTCCCAGTGTGTTCTTTACTCTATGATGGACAACCTCCCTCATGTAGGCCATACAGTAATGATAGATAGAGGGAAAAGTGAGACGTTACAAATCTGAAAATAGTGATCCGCGAGTTCAAGAGATGGCAGCACGATCGCAAAGGAAAATAGGAGGGTCCCCATTAATTCATAATAATCCCTACCTTGTACTAATAACGCTATGAATAATATGATTATGTTTAAAGGATAGAATTACTTTGATTAAATAACTCTCTGGAGACTGCCACCTTTCCAAACATACGGATATTAATTAATAAATCAGTGTATAATATAATAGTATCAGACCTTACATAAGCCATAAGGAAACTGAAACTTGAGAATAATTCACATTTGCTTTAATGAATAATACCTTAAGACTTATTCAGAAGTACCATAACAAATTCAATGTTTAAGTAGCAAGTAATAAGACAAGTATAAAAAGTATGTTTCACAATCACGAACTTGCCTATGACCCCTTAGTGTCAACAAGTGATGGGGGTCTCCTCTCTCTATCGCTCTGCACCATAAACTCACCTTATAATTATCACCTTGGGTTACTCCCTCTTAATGACATCTACCATACATTATTGTTCTAACATAACTCTTAACCAATACCTGTCAAGATTAAATAACTGGGTGTGGTTTAAACTCTTTGGCACACCTTAGACACATGTTAAATACACCCCCATCACACCCTATGCATGTCCCTCTCACGTGATAGAGGGTGGACATGATTTTATGACATCAGTCATGACACAGGCGATTCCCATGACCTCTTCTTCTGAAAGGTCAAATGCATATAGTCCATGGCTCCCTGTAGTCTATACCAGATGTATATAATACAAGAAAATACAATGTTAATAATATAAGCTGTTATAATAGGAATATAAGTATGAAAGGTTAACATACAAATACTCCCTGTAAATAAGTAAATAAGGAATACAGTTGGTTAATTAAGCTTTAATGGGAGTTTATAAAAATAATCAATTCTACGCTATCCAGAGACTCTGTAAACATGACTGAGTTAAATAGACATAAGTAGAGGCTACTGTAAAGGCCAGATCATCGTGAAATTGTCGTCTTATGAGGAGGTTCATAGTCAAGTCTCTTCTACCCCGCCATTGTTGTTGTGAGAGTGGGGAGTTGCCAACGTCAAACATAATAGTATTGCACAAATATTATTGACAAAATAGTATTGCAGGGTGAGGGGCTGTCTTCGAGGGGGGTAAATCTATATTTGTTTTGATTATTTTAAATGACACTACTGCAGCGTTATGAGAAACAATTTATTTGGGAAAATAGGCACCACTAGATTCGCCATATTTTTCTCCATATAGTCCGCATGGAGGATTTTCGTTATCGACAAATTGAAAAAATACTCACTTCACATACAAATACACCAAAAATCTAAGTCAAAGATGT
>JBAKBP010003882.1:0-53447 GCA_037953745.1 Lithodes maja
GTAGCCTCGTAGGTGGAGCTCTCGTCTCACACACGAGGGGTCGGGGGTTCACTCCCAGACCGGGCGGTGCGAATTGGGCTTGTCTCCTTTCGTGTGTTAGCCTCAGTTCACCTAGCTGTAAATAGGTACCTGGAATTCGTGGACGACGTTGTGCCGTCCCATCTGGGGTTGGCACAAATGGTACAAGGCGAGCTGGGTATCATATGGTTCCCCTACGCTACTGGTCAACTTAAGCCTCCCCGCTCGCCTCGCTACTGCCCCTCGTCGTCCTCCTGCTCACCTTGACGTCGCCCGTCGCCCTCGTCTTGGTTCTCGCCCTGAGGCCGGGGTTGGCGGCTCTGCTCCTATGCGCCCTCCCCTGGCCTCTACGGATAGGGGCTCTCCTCCCTTCCGCCCGCTTTCCTTGCCCAGACGACTTCCTCTTACGTTGTCCTCTCCGCGCGCGGTTGTTCGTGCTGTCGCTGGCCCTCTGCTCCCTCCTGCACTGTCCAGGAGGGTCCGCCTGGGTGTCGTTGCTTCTCCTACTTCACCTGCTTCAGTGCCTCTTCTTCCTTCGCGGTCTCGTCCCACGGTGGGGGTCCCTCCCTCCTCCTCCTCGGTGTCGGGCCGCCCTGTTCTCTCAGCCCCGGGGGTCCTTGCTCTGTTTCCCCCCGCGGCTCCTTCTGGCCTCCTTTCACCCGGCCAGCCTTCCCCCTCCCGTCGTCCTGCTCCTCCTCCTTCTCTTCCTGCCCTTCACTTCCCGTCTCGCCTGGGGGGTACCCCTCCTCTTGCCTCGGTGAGGTTTCGGGGTCCCCTTTTTCTCGGGAGCTGTCGTGTCGCTGGAAGAGGGGGATGGTGCTGTTTCCCCCTCGGCCGTTCGTGTTTGGGGACGGGTCCCTCTATGGCGGCACGGCCGTCGTCGCTCGCCTTCCTTGGGCCGCGACGCTGCTGGTTCGTGTCGTGGGTCTCGCTCCCGCTCCCGCTTGTCCCTGCGGGCCGACCCTTCTGGGTGGGGGGGGGGGGGGGGGGTCGCCTCTCTCGGTTCGATTGTTGGCTTTGCAGGGCTGGGTTGTGTCACGCTTCGACGGGTGCTTGGCGTCGTTGGACGCCTCCCTCTTCTCGCGCTTCTTGGCGGTGCCTCACCCTCGGCGCCTCGCCCTTCCTACCCCTGCTCCGGTCCCGCTCCCTTCTGCAGGCCTACGCTCTGGTCAGACTTCAGCCGCGCTGCCCTCCTTCCGGCTGTTCAGTCCCTGGCTGTTTTGACGGGTCTGTCCTCCTGTGGGGTGGGTTTGTGCGACGCCGGTACGCCTGGCTTCGCCGTCATGCTCGGTCGCCCTCTCCCCTTGGAGGCCTGGTTTGCTGTGGCCTTCGCCTTCATACCGTTCCGTCGACGGCTCTCCTTCGGTCCCTCCCTTAGGTTACTAGCCTTGACGTTGGACTAGGTTCGTCCCTGCTTTTGCCTCCTCTTGTGTCTGTCGGCAGGTTGGCCGGCGCGTTCTGGTCCTGGATGGGCGCGCCCATTCTTGGACTTTGTTCTATTGCTACCCGTTCTTCTCTCACCCGGGTCAGGCCTCTGTCGCCACGGTTTTTCCCTTGCGACAGAGGGTGACGGACTTCTTGTCTTGTCTTTCGGTTCCCTCCAGCCGTCTGTCCCCGCCTGCGGCTTTTCGGGGCGTCTGCGCCAGGCGCTCTTCGCGAGGGTTTGGACCGCGTTCTGCGGGTCCACCTTCGGCTCGCGGTGTCTTTGGTTCCCGAGCTGCAGGCGGTTTTGTGCGCGGCAACTCGGCGCCGCCCGACAGTGCGGTCCTCGTTCTGCCGGCCGGCCCCCTTGGATATTCGTCAGGGTTTGTTGTACTCTGCGCTATATACGTCGGGGTTGTTTCAGCTGGTTGCTTGGGTATGCTCGCTTCTCTGTCGGCGGCCCCTGCTTCCGACACGCGACGACGCGCTGTGTCGTTGCGGTCCCTGCTTCCGTCTCGCCCCGTCGTGCTGTGTCGCAAGCGGGGTCTTCTCAGTCCCGTCCTTCTGCCGGTCCTCTTCGGGGTGCTGCTACGAGTGCTGCCGCCTTGCGCGGCCGCAGGACTGGGTCGTTGCAGGCCAGTGCGTCGATTCCGCCTCGCCCTTCTGTTCTTGCCCCTTTCATCCCCGCTGTGTCGGGGCTGGCCGGTCTTCCACTTCCGGCCGCCCTTCGACGTGGTCTGCCCCGCGCCGGCCTGGGGTTGGGGGGGGGGGGGGGGTAGAGGTCGACGTGGCGCTCGTGCCCGCACGGCCCGTACCGAGGGTACCTCCGCGTCAACACAATGTGTAGTTCTCTGGGTCGGCCTCCTTGTTCTCCTTCTCGCCTGGCCGACCGGGTCGCTCCCCTCCTCTCGGGTGCTCCCTCGGGTTGTTTTTGCCCTTGCGCTCCTCGGTTGCCGCGAGGGACGTTGGGGGCGGCGGGTTGCGCGGTGGGGTCTCCCCTGGTGGTGGACGTCTCGACCCCCTTTCCGCTCTTGTCACCAACGCCGGTCCATCTCTTCGGAGGTGGCCCACGTGCTCACTTCCATGCCCGAGCTGGGTAGCGTCGAGGGGGTTGATCGCCGGTCGCCCGGTTTTCCTCTCCCGTGTCTTTCTGGTCCCGTCGACGAACTGCGTCGCGATGCGGCCGTTGGTGGTTCTGTCGGCCCTCAACGGGCGCGTCGTGCACACACGGTTTCGGATGCTGCCGGTGCCCCTGGTCCGCCTGGCCCTGTGCCCTCTGTCGTGGGTTGTATCGCTGGCCCTCCAGGATGCGTCTTGGCTCGTTCCTCTCCATCCTCTCTTCCGGCGATTCTTGGCCGTTCAGCCTTCCGATCGTGTGTTCCTGTTCGCCGGCCTTCCCTTCGGTCTCCACATCGCGCCGCGGATCTTCTCCGCACATGTGGGGCAGGCTCTGGGTCCTCTCCTCAGGAGCGGGCTCCCGCTCCTGTTTTCCTTGGCCGTCTGGTTGGTAGTTTCCGAAGCCCTCGGCCTGTGCGTTGGCGACGCCCTCACAGTCGTTCGCACCGTCGCACGGTTCGGGTTCCCCTTTTGGTGTTCCCAATTCACGCTTGACCCCGTCGCGTGTCGTGCCATGGGTCGGTCTCGCATGGGTTTTGTCCGGCGCTACGGTGACCCGGGGTCTGCCGCCCGCGGTGCACCTTCGGTGGAAGGTCTTCGCCGTGTTTGCACTCGGTCTCCCTCCTGGGGTGGCTCTGCGACTCGTTCGTGGGTTCGCTGCTTTGGGCCGCTCTGCCCCTTTCCTTAGGGAGCCTCCGGCTACTCCGCCTCCTCCTCATGGGCCCCGTGGTGTTTCCATTGCCCCTCTGGTTCGGCTCCTGCCGCTCCTGCGTCCCGTTCGCTGACGCTTCGGTCTCTGGGTTGCTCCGGGCTCGCTCTCTGCGGCTGTGCCCTGGTCCGCCCCCCCGCCGACGGTCTGGGTAGCCACAGATCCGTCGAGCGAGGTTGGGTGGGGTTCCCGATCGACCCTGGGCCGTCCACTTCCTGGCAGATGGGTGGGTCTCCCTCCACTTACCCGTCTATGCCCTCGGACTGTTGGTTCCTCTGTTCTTCCTGCGGGACCACGCGCTGGCCCTTCGGGGTCAGTCGGTGGCCGACACTCAGACAGGCTGTCCCCTGTTTTCCTTCTGCGGGGGTTCCTCCAGGTCGTTGACTCTATTGGGGGTCTCGGTGGAGTTGTTCTTCCTCGCGGCCCGGCACCCCTTCTCCTTGCATGCCTCCTCCCTGCCCGGGCCTGCCACCCTGTGGGCGGCCGCCCTGTCGTGGGGGCAGGGCGTTCTTGTTGAATGGGCGTTGCTCCGGACTGTGTTCGTCGACCTCTTCGAGGCTTCCTGCGGTGTTCCGGAGGTCGCCTTGTTCGCATCGGGGGTGCCGCGCCGGTTGCCTTTGGACCTCTCCCTCCGGCCTCGCGCTCCAGGGGGGGTCCGGCCGCTTTCATGGTGGCCTGGTACGGGTGGCGGTCGATATCCATCTTTCCGCCCCCAGACGCGCTGTTGCTGTGCCCAGTCCTCGCGAGGCTGCGGCTGTCCCACGGCTGCGTCGGGCTCCTCGCGCCTCCGTGGCCGGCACGGGCTTGGTCCGCCCGGTTGCCGCGGTGGTGCCCGAGTCCGGTCCCTCTCCCTGTCTCCGGCTTCCGCTTGGGCTCGGTTGGGGACCTGCGGGCCTCGTTGGCCTTCGCATCGTGCTTGTTCGTGTGGCACGGTGGCTCCCGGTCCCGGGCCCTGCCTGACTTCCTGCAGCGTTCCTGGCCGTCTTCTCCTTGGGGGCCTTCCGGGTCCCGCTGGAGGTCTTTTCCTAGGTGGCTACAGGCCGCTCGCCTGCCTGTTGGCTCTCCTTCCCTCGTCCTACGCTCCTTGTTTCACCTCTTCCGTCCGCGTCACTTTCGAGTCGACGCTATACGTACCCACTTGTCTGCCGTCCGGGGGCTCTTTGGGTCCGTCGCTGGGCTGGTCGTTCTGCCTCAGGTGCTGGATTCCTTCCTGACGGCTGCCTTCCGGGATCGCCCTCCTCCGCGCCAGGTCCCTCCGCAGTGGGATCTGGGGCGGGCTCTGGTCCTTCTGGCTTCGCCCCCGTCTACAAGGGCCGCTCCGCCGGTTCTGTTGCTCGGGCGTCCGCTCTTCCTTGTCACTCTGGCCACTGGGGTTCGGTTGTCTGCCCTAGCGGCATTGTCATGGCCCCGGGACTGCGTGCGATTCTCCCCGTCCTTGCATGGCGTCTCGTTCGCCTCCTCCCCTCCTTTTGTTGCCACACTTGGGAGGGCGGCCCCCGCTTTCCGGCCTTTCGCCGTCCAGGCTTTCCGGCTTGGGCGTCCTCGCCATGTGTTGTGCCCGGTGTCGGCCTTGCACTCCTCTGTTGCGTCTGTGGCGCCGCCTTCGGGTCCTGCTGTGTGGGTGTCTCCTCGGACAGGTGGGAGGCTCTCGCTGGTGCAGTTGGGCCGCCGCGTTAGTCGGACCGTTCGTGCCCGTCGCCCTGTTTGTAGGGGTTCTGCGCACGATGTCAGATCCTTTGCTGCCTCCTTCCAGTTCCTGCCACGTCGATTCTTCCCTGCCCTTCGCCTCAGCGGTTTTTGTGGGTCTTCTATCAATTCCTTCATCTCCTCCTACCTCTCCGTGTCCAGTGTTCGACCCCCTCGGCTGGTGCTTGCTCTCGGGGGTCGTGTTTCCTGGTGCTCTGGCGAAGATCCCTGGTCTTCCCCCCTTGTCCCTCGTTCTTTTCCTTTGTTTTATGGGACAAAGGGGGGGGGGGGGGGGGGGAGTGTACGGGTTTGCAACACTGGATTACAAGTTTGGGATTATGTTATATGTATACAGTACATAAGTGTTTTTGCCACATTGAAAATTGTGTTTTGTTCTTGTGTTCAGTGTTTTTGTTGGTTTTTGAAGAAAAGGGTTTTGGGTACAGTACCTTTTTGGTTTCAGACAAGTCTATGTTTTTGCATTACTATGAATGACGGGCATGTGTTAAAACTGTTCTTTTTAGCTACTCCTCAGTTTTTCACTCTTTTATTAGACTCTCTTGTTTAAATTGTGGCTTTGTCATTCATACTTTTGTTTTATGCATTGGTTTTTGGTAGGTTGGGCTTGGATGTCCTCCTCCTATTTGTTATGCAGCCTTGACGTTGGATTTGCCAAGACTACTAACAAATTGGGAGGTTTGACGTACCTCCCAACCTACCAAATAGGAAAACCTACTATTTGGTAGTAGTCTTGGAAAATCCAACGTACATAATACCCTCCCTCACGCCGGACCCCTGCCCATTCCGCGTTCTTCTGCTGACGTGAGATGTGATAACAAGAGAGGGTCGCTCATGCGCACGTTCGACAGGGATCGGCGCATGACGGAACACGGGATGGGCCTTGAGCGGTAACTAAGGTAAACCCCTTTTTCTTCTCTTCTAATGCTTTTTTCACCTTCGGTGGTAGTTTGTTGGTTAATGTACAACGTCTCCTAGAGCAAGATAAGGAGTAGACTCTAGACGTTTTCTTTTTAACCGCGGTTGGAATGACGACATAGCAGTCAAAATAGACAAGTCGTCATTGCAATTAGGTTAATAGCCTTGACGTTGGATTTTCCAAGACTACTACCAAATAGTAGGTTTTCCTATTTGGTAGGTTGGGAGGTACGTCAAACCTCCCAATACATACAGTACATTATTATTCACCTCACACACTGGGAACAGTATAATACATACAGTACATTATTATTCACCTCACACACTGGGAACAGTATAATACATACAGTACATTATTATTCACCTCACACACTGGGAACAGTATAATACATACAGTACATTATTATTCACCTCACACACTGGGAACAGTATAATACATACAGTACATTATTATTCACCTTACACACTGGGAACAGTATAATACATACAGTACATTATTATTCACCTCACACACTGGGAACAGTATAATACATACAGTACATTATTATTCACCTTACACACTGGGAACAGTATAATACATACAGTACATTATTATTCACCTCACACACTGGGAACAGTATAATACATACAGTACATTATTATTCACCTCACACACTGGGAACAGTATAATACATACAGTACATTATTATTCACCTCACACACTGGGAACAGTATATAATACATACAGTACATTATTATTCACCTCACACACTGGGAACAGTATAATACATACAGTACATTATATTATTCACCTTACACACTGGGAACAGTATAATACATACAGTACATTATTATTCACCTCACACACTGGGAACAGTATAATACATACAGTACATTATTATTCACCTCACACACTGGGAACAGTATAATACATACAGTACATTATTATTCACCTCACACACTGGGAACAGTATAATACATACAGTACATTATTATTCACCTCACACACTGGGAACAGTATAATACATACAGTACATTATTATTCACCTCACACACTCAGTCTATAACATTGCTAACCCTTTGAGGATTATGACGCGTGTTGACCTTACATTCTGGCTATTATTAATTATAGGTGTATGGAACGCAGGTGGTTAATTGAGATAATATTTAACCTTACAAGTCCCACAGATCCTTCCTAAATTGAATACAGTTTACAATGTCCGTTTGTGTAGTTCCAGTCTGGCTCTTAGTAGACGATTCTATCCAGATTTAGAAGGATTTGCGTGAGTCTAAGTGATTGCTGAAATAGTTTGTATACCTCCGACTCCTAGAGGAGGGTAGGGAGGGGAGGGGAGGGGGGTAGGGTGGTAGCGGGGAGTTAGGGGGGGTAGGGTGGTAGGGGGGCTCGTTGTTGGTTAACTCCCCCACCCCCCCCGCCCCCACCCCCACCCCCACCCTCCTTCCTTCCCCGCACCCCCTGCCCCCTCCCGCCCCCACCCCCTCCCTACCACCCCTACCCCCTTCCTTCCCTCCCCCCCCCCCCCATAAAAAACGTTGCTAACGCAACGTTAGTTTTATAGCCTGGTTCATCTTAATAATAGGCTCGCTATCGCTCGTCAGGAAAAAATCAACACCCAAATGATACGAAAAGTCTTAATATTGACAAAGAAATGGGGCGAATGGTCTTAAAATTGCCAAAGTAATTGGTCGAACGTCTGTAAAAAATGCCTTGTATATCCTAAGCTGAGTAAATTTGCCTGGTGTCAGCCAAAAGGAAGACTAATTATATAACTTTATCGTCTAATGAAGGGATTATGTTGTATTATTACAACCAATGAGAGAGAGAGAGAGAGAGAGAGAGAGAGAGAGAGAGAGAGAGAGAGAGAGAGAGAGAGAGAGAGAGAGAGAGAGAGAGAGAGAGTACAAAATAAACTCTATATATACTGTAGGAAACATTACCTTGACAAGTTGTTCAACACCTAGTTAATCTCTTCTATTTAGACGATGTTGTGCAGTTTAAGAAGGATCTGTGGTAGTAAAAATGGTTAATTCAGAAGTTTGTTCAATTGCTAGAGGCCCTTCTTAAAGTGAACAAAATCGCCTAATAGTTGCCAGAATATAAGGCAAAGACTGCCACCGGTACTGAAGGGGTAATCTAGTATACATATTTATTCACATCAATAAATACATACTGTATACATACATATCGGGAATAATCCAAGTGCAAGACTTTTATCCAAGTTTATCTTCAATATTCGTTTTCGCATATTGCTGCATATTCGCACATTCAATCATATTTTTCCATTTTCTGTTTAATCCCCCTTTTGCCATTTTTCAATATTTCTTGCAACCATCACAACAAGAACAACACTTTTCTGTGCAATATAGTAGTTTCGCTCACAGTCATTCCCCCCCAGATTTTAAGACGTTTGCCCACATTAGTGTGTCGGTATTATGGCACTTCGTTCCATATTGTTATCAATATCAAGACCTTTCGTGCCACTTAGGTGTCGATTTTTTTTCTGGCGAGCGATAGTGAACGTGTAATTATTATGAAGGAACTGACCTTCGGCCGATTTTTTTCTTCTACCGAAACATGTACAAATTTATCAAGAAGGGGGATCTTGGGGATATTTTGTTAAAGTTCGATGGAGGTATTGGGAGGAAACTAAAATAAATAAATAAATAAATAAATATCGATATCTATCAATAAATAGACCCTATGTATCAATAAATATCTATATCTATCAATAAATAGACCCTATGTATCAATAAATATTGTGACGCATGTCGAGTATGAGCATGCTGTACAGAACGCCCAGTCAGGCCCCACTCTCGCTAGGATCGTCAGGGCAGGAACTTTGGCTGTAGTCTGTGTAGAGTTTCCTAACTCAGTTTATGTGAACCGTTGTACTATAAGTATTATCATTATGTATTTTGTTTTCTTCTAAGTCAACGAGTTCTATTTTATATCATTAGATATAAGTATTGTGTGTGGGACTTATATACAATGATGAGAGAGAGAGTTATGTAACGACGGCCAGTGAGCGCGCCACGAGGTGTGTAGGCCTAATTCCCTCCTCCCTCCTCCCTTCCTCCCTTTCAGCGCGTGGGAAGTTCTTTGTCGATCCCAGATTGAGAGAGAATATGACGTCATGATTGCCAGTGGGCGGTCCTTAAGTAGTTTGAGATATGCCGCTAGAGGGCCGAGTATAAAAAGAGAGGTTCTTGCCACCATTTCTTCAGAACTCATCAGGCAAAGCGACTTCTCATATCCCTTGCAACTATCCATATTCTTCCGACTGATGTGAACTTTCTCTACTCTCTGAACAGCCTATCTTCTTCTCTTCTCGTCCCTGTTTAACCTCCATGACCCCTTTGGTGCAGATTTAGTCAGCCAAAGTATTATCGCTTGAGTTCTCACGAGATAAGTGCCTGTTAGATAGCCTATTTTTGGAAGGGTTAACTAGAATAGGATTGATTGATGTTTGTTGCACTCGTATATGCATTTCCCTGTGTGCGATTATTCATGTTCCTGTTTTCTGCTGGTTTAGGCAATGCTAGACTGGGATAGGGTTTCTGAGTTGTGATTTCCTATGAGTACTAGGTTGCGGTTGAACCAGTACAATTGCAACGGAGACGTGGAACGCCTAGGTGGTCTTTCTGACTGTGTACCGTGGGAGTTTAGCACTGTGTTGCGAGTGAGGGCTTTTGCCTGTGCCACCCAACACTGTGCTATCTCATTTGCTTGACTTTGAGAGGATCGCCAGGAGAGAACCAGATACTAGTGATCTGGATCTCTCAAGAGAGCATCCCGTCAATTACCGTAATTTGGCCGCACAGTCTTAAGGACCTCGCTAGGCTACGAGCCGCTTGCTCAGCCATTGTCTCTTAACCTTAGATATCCCAGCTAGACTTTGCTCGACCAGCAGATACAGTATAGTATTGAAGCTTCTCCTTATGTATATTATTGTTTAAGCACTATTGATTTCATGTGTGGCACGCTTAGCTACTTCAGAGATTAGTGGCCCACGAGCACAATCTTAGTAGGCTATTGCCAGTGCATTGTCGGAGTACTTCTTCTTAATGTTTGCCATATCCTATTGCTTATTCTTATAATTCTTCTTATGTCAATTTAAAGCCTTTAATTACCAGTGAGTTATTCATTAAATTGCTGTTCAAAATCCGATACTTACTTCTTATGAGTATTCGAGAAGCATCTAACTTATCAGAAGATTCCTTGCTTGATGCTCGAGGACTATTGTTTAACGTAACGTAATAGTGCCGATCCGAAGTAGAGGGTGGAGGACTTCTTAAGTTCTTAGTTCAAGGGTGGATTACTTCGGCTTCGGCCAACACTATTCTTTAGTGTTGTAGTACTTTCTTCTTTGTTTGATTGTTGACCAGACTAGATAACTCCCGTCTTGCTATTAGTCTGTTGTGTGAAACGCTAGTACCGAGTTCTTGTATACCCCGTTATAGCAGATAGAACTCTGGAGGGTAGTGGCGTTTTTTGTTCGGCTGGCAGTACTCTGGGGTTGGGATCGTGTGTTTCCGTTGTGGCAGCGAGCCATACTCGAGTCCTGTGTAAGAGCCCTAGTGTACCCGAGTGCCCGGTCGTAACAAATGGCGACCTTGCTTAGGATTTTGTGAACAGTATAATTTTTTGCAGAGTTGTACAACATTTGTTTGTTCGTACTTTAGCGTACATATTGAAGAATATTTTTTTTTGTAAGGCAATTAGGAGAGCATTTAAGAGACTCCAGTTAATTTAGTAATTAGTGCTTGCATAAGGGAGTTTAACACTTTTGTCTCGAGAATTTTTTGGTGAACTTCAGTATGTCGTGCCCTAGTACTGACGAGGAGCGAGAGATGCTAAGTGAGGAGGTGCCGTTAGTAACTAGTGAGGAGGATGCTAGACTTTTTGTGAGTAAGCAGTACCATGTGACGGAGGAGAGGCTGACTGGGGTGAATGTTTATGGCTTGCACCTGATAGCCAAGGTTTTGGGTCTATCCAATGTAGGAGGGATGTCCAAGGGGGAGCTGATTTCCTGGGTGTTGCGTGGGCGACATGGGGTTTCGGAGGAGAGGGCGTTTGGGGGGGTTCCTCCCCAGATCCCCTCTCACTCGACTCCCACAGTGCCGTCCACTCAGTTGCCGGAGGTTAGCACTCTCCTACAGAGGGATGAGCATTGGAAGATTGGAGTGCCCTCGGGCGGTGCGTATGGTGGTTCCCCAGTTCTTGCCCCCCCTCCTTCAGTAGTGGCAGCTCCCTCTTCCGGCCTGTCTCCTGAGATGATATTTAAACTCGAGCTTGCTAAAATGGAGAATGAGGCTAGGAAGCAGGAGATGGAGAATGAGACTAGGAGGCAGGAGAATGAGACTAGGAGGCAGGAGAATGAGACTAGGAAGCAGGAGAATGAGACTAGGAAGCAGGAGAAGGAGAGATTGAGGCTGAGATTAGGAGGCACGAGGCTGAGCTTAGGTACGACTCAGAGAAATATTGTGCTCAAATAGATTTAGATAAGACTCGTGCAGAGTCGACAGGGATTCGGATGGGCCGTGAGGGCCAAGTAAGAGAACAGTCCTTGTCCCACTTAGTCAAGTTGGTGCCGGCATTTAGTGAAACTGAAGTCACAGAATTTTTTAATCGTTTTGAGAAGAAGTGTAGGGAGCATAATTGGCCTGAAGAGAAGTGGGCAGCTCTGGTCTCCTCAAGACTTACGGGTAAGGGTCTGAAGGCTTATGATGCACTGCCTTTAGAGTCTTGCATTGACTACCCAGAATTGAAGAGAGCTGTCCTACGGGCATACGAGTTGCAACCAGAAACATATCGATTGAAGTTTCGGGGTGTTACAAAGACTAGGGAGGCGACCTTTCTTGAACATGCCCGGGACTTAAAAGATGCACTTACAAACTGGACACGTTCTGAGAAAGCTGAGACGGCCGAACAGTTGACGGAGCTGTTTCTGCTCGAGCAGTTTTATAAGTGTACAGGTGCAGAAATGACTTTAACTATTAAAGAAAAGAATCCAAAAACTCTACAGGAGGCAGCTGAGATGGCTGACCTCCGGCTATCATTAATTCGTGGGTGCGGGTCTGCCCAGCGTAGTGAGGCAGGTAACAAGGGGCGTGACGCCCCACCCCCCCGAGTTAGGAATATATCTTATGCAAACAAGTACAAGAGTTATGATACCAAGACTGACCACAAGACTAGCACCGTCCCATTTAAGAAGGGGCCGGGCCCTTCCCAGTACCAAGGGAAGCCCAAAGGGGAGTTAGAGTGTTATCAATGTCATAAAAAGGGGCACTTTGCAAGAGTCTGTCCTAGCAAACCACCTACAGCAGCTGTGTCTTTGGCCTGCAACATTGGTGTGTCTCTGAAGCCTTCTGAGTTTGCCCGGGGCAGTTCGTCAGAGGCTGAGGCACAGCCAATGCAGAAGCACCTGGGAGGCTCGAACCCTGCTCAGGATGTTTTTTGCGACCATAGAGACGGGGTTGCGTGATGTGGGCGGGGCGCAAGCATGGAGTAGAGGTCTTGCGTGATACAGGTGCTTCCCAGACTTTGATGAAAAACTTGACTGGCTACCCTATAAATGCGGCTCGGTGGTGGTGGTGCAGGGTATTAATGCAACTCGGTCATACCCGCTGGTGCGGTTGGAGTTGGAGGTGGATGGTGTGGCACGTGAATTGGATGTTGGGATTGTGGAGAAACTGCCAGTGGAGGGCGTCGACCTTCTTCTCGGCAACGACTTTGCAATGCCCGCTTCTGAGGTTCTACCCTTAGTCGTTGCCGAGAGGCCGGCCGACGTGAGTAGGGAAGAGCGAGAGTGGGTCGAGCGGTGCCAGGCACAACCCATGGCATGTGCTGTCACCCGAGCTCGGGCAGCTAAAGTGTCACAGCCTAGTCCTCCGTCTTCAGACCAGCAGAGGAACGATCAACAGGAGGAGGCTAAAGCTGGAGTTGGTTTTAAGAGTTTTGACTCGGCGGCTCTCCTGGGTGATTCAGTATTAGCACCATTACTTAGTTCTGGAGTAGCCCCTGGGCCTGTCATCGAGAGTGACGAGGCTGGGCATGACGAGTCTCCACGACAGCAACGTTATGAACATCGAGAGAGACAGAGGGAGCAGCTCAGTATCGGGGAGGGTCATGCATTGCTCCGGGAGCAGTTAGATCGCTTGGCACCCTCAGATATACGTCGGTTGCAGCTGGAGGACCCTGAGCTCCAAACGTGTGCTAATGGAGCTGTGGAGCTCGACGAGGACGGTGATGCACAGCCGGGAGATTTTTTTTATTTAGATGGCATCCTGTATCGGCGTTTTTCAAGACCCTAACCGTAGCTGGAAGATGGGGTCCGGGGTAGTGGACCAGTTGATGGTGCCGCGGGAGTGCAGGGATAGCCTACTGAGTTTGGCGCATGACACACCGCTGGGCAGGACATTTGGGGGTAAGAAAAACGGTGGCGGCTTTGGGGAAGTTGTTTTGGTGGCCGGGGATGAAGTCTCATGTGCAGTCCTGGATAAACTCATGTGATATTTGTCAACGGTCGGGAAACCAAACCAAGTTATTCCTAAAGCTCCGTTGCACCCTATTCCTGTAATTGGGCCACCTTTTAGTAAGATTGTTGTTGACATGGTTGGTCCCCTCCCTCCCACAAAGGCTGGTAATAAATTTTTGTTAACCATCATGGATGTTGCCACTAGATACCCCGATGCATACCCCATGAAAAACGGCATGGCTAAGACGGTAGTCAGTAACTTGTTGTGGTACTTTTCAAGGTACGGGTACCCGGAGGAGATTCAGTCTGATCAGGGGTCCAATTTCACCTCCAATCTCTTTAAGCAAACAATGCAACAGCATGGAATACGGGCGGTGGTATCGTCAGCGTATCACCCTGAGAGCCAAGGGGTGCTTGAGCGGTGGCATGCCACCCTTAAAAGCATGCTCAGGTGTTATTGTGCTGATAACGGAAGAGATTGGGATCTTGGATTGCCGTATGTACTGTTTGCTGCTCGGGAAGTGCCTGGTGAGAGCCTGGGATTTAGTCCAAACGAGCTGATTTTTGGACACCGAGTCAGGGGCCCCCTTAATATGCTGCGGGAAATTTGGGAAGGAACTGTGCCGCCTTGTTCCTTGTTGAAGTATGTGTTTGAAAGCCGTGAGCGCATGCTCAAGAGTCTGGAGATGGCAGGTCGGAATTTAACAGGGTCACAAGCTTTAATGAAGGACAGGTATGATCGCAAAGTGAAGCTCCGGGAGTTCATTGTGGGACAGGAGGTGTTGATTTTGTTGCCTTTGGTGGGTAACCCCTTGTCGGCGAAGTATACTGGACCCTATAAAATTGTGGAGAAAATTTCGGACCTAGATTACCTTGTTGCCACTCCAGACAGGAGGAAGAAGAATCAGTTATGTCACGTGAACCTGATAAAAGAGTATGTGAGGCGCCCCTCTGAGCCTCTCACTGTCCCTGTGTTGGCTTGTTGCGGCCGTGGTGGAGAAGGAGAGGGGGACAGTCAAGCTTCAGAGGAGGATAGCTGGGATCACCATGTTTCAGCGGATCAGTGGGCGGGGAACTCGAGCCTAAGGGCTGACGAGGCTATAGCCCATTTGCCTGAGCCGCAATTTGAAGCTATCCGTCAGTTGCTCGGTTTATACCCCACTGTATTCGCTGAACATCCAGGCCTCACTACTCAGGCTATGCATGATGTTGACGTGGGGCACCATCTACCCTTTAAGTCAATCCCATACCGTGTGCCCCCCATAAAACTACCCGCTCTGAGGGATGAGTTGGAGTATATGCTCGGTAGAGGGTTGATAGAGAAAGGTACCGTTAAATGGACTTCCCCGTAACACTGCAGCCTAAACCAGATGGCAAGGTACGCTTCTGTATTGATTTCCGTAGGCTAAACGGTTTGACTCCAACTAACCCATATCCTCTTCCTCGGGTTGATGATAGTGTTGATAAAATTGGTAATGCTCGGTTTTTGTCTAAAGTTGATTTAGTAAAAGGTTACTGGCAAGTACCTTTGTCCGAGCGCGCTAAAAGGTATGTGGTTTTGTGGTGGACGGGAGTACTTACCGGTGTAATGTTATGCCCTACGGACTTAAGAATGCACCAGCAACGTTTCAGAACCTGATGAATGAAATTGTCAAGGACATTCCAAATTGCACCGTATACTTGGACGATGTAATCATTTATGATGACGACTTTGAGAGCCATTGTGAGCACCTGGAGACCTTGTTCCGGAAACTAGTGAAGCAATGTCTGGTAGTAAATTTGGCAAAGTGTGACTTCGTAAAGCCACTGTGCAGTACCTTGGGTTTGTAGTGGGAAGGGGACAGGTGTGCCCTCCTCAGAACAAGGTACAGGCTATCAATAAATTTCCGCACCCAACCACCAAGAAGCAGATCATGAGATTCTTGGGTATGATAGGCTACTACAGACGCTTTATAAAAGGTTACTCTACGGTGTTGGCACCTCTCACAGATTTGTTATCTAAAGACAAAAAGTTTTTGTGGGCGCCTGAGTGTGAAAAGGCTTTTAATTTAGTGAAGCATTTGCTGTGTACTCACCCGATACTCAGGCCCCAGACTTTAACAGGCCTTTTCAGCTGGCAAACAGATGCTAGTGGTGTAGGGGCTGGTGCCGTCTTGCTACAGACAGACAATGAAGGTGTGGAACACCCAGTAAGTTTCTTTTCCTAAGAAGTTCAATGCTGCACAAAAGAACTATTCTACAATAGAAAAGGAATTACTGGCGATTGTGCTGTCACTCAGGCACTTCGAGGTGTATGTTCCAGCCTATGGCCAGTCGTGGTTATCTACACTGATCATCACCCTATGAATTCCTAAATCAATTTCACATTGCCAATATGAGACTGACCCGGTGGTCATTGATGTGCAGGAGTATAACCTGGACATCCGGCATATTGCGGGATGTGACAATGTGATTGCGGATTGTTTATCGAGGGTAGATGATCAGTCTTAGGCTATCACAGGTGTATGATCCCGAAGAGATTGACACACGGGTAGCCTCCTGCTTTGGTTTTGAGTAGTATTTTGCGCTTGGTGCTTGTTGGCTCGCGGTTGTAGGCCCAGCGTATTGGGTCGTAAAGCAGGATTGTTTGAGCGTTTGGTATAGAAGAAAATAGGCTGCCCTTATAGTGCAGCCGGAAAAAAACATATTAAAATATAAAAATCATATAAAAACTCTTTCTTTTTGATATAGATAATTGTATAAGTTTGTCATAGCTATTAGTGTTTGAGTAGTCCCACGAACTATCAAACGGCTGAGCTGCTGTAAGCTCGCTCTGGGAGCATGATATTATGTCTTTTACTATTGTTGGGAGGAGTTATGAAATGTGAATTTTTTTTTTTATATAAGATGTGTTTTAGTGATAAACTCAGCGTTGTTTAGTGCCATGCGGTCGCTGGGTGTGAGGGGTTTGATGGGGTTCTGTATATCAGATTTTAGCTCAGGGTTGAGCAAGTAAAATCTTGGGGAGGTGTGACGCATGTCGAGTATGAGCATGCTGTACAGAACGCCCAGTCAGGCCCCACTCTCGCTAGGATCGTCGGGCAGGACTTTGGCTGTAGTCTGTGTAGAGTTTCCTAACTCAGTTTATGTGAACCGTTGTACTATAAGTATTATCATTATGTATTTTGTTTTCTTCTAAGTCAACGAGTTCTATTTTATATCATTAGATATAAGTATTGTGTGTGGGGACTTATATACAATGATGAGAGAGAGAGTTATGTAACGACGGCCAGTGAGCGCGCCACGAGGTGTGTAGGCCTAATTCCCTCCTCCCTCCTCCCTTCCTCCCTTTCAGCGCGTGGGAAGTTCTTTGTCGATCCCAGATTGAGAGAGAATATGACGTCATGATTGCCAGTGGGCGGTCCTTAAGTAGTTTGAGATATGCCGCTAGAGGGCCGAGTATAAAAAGAGAGGTTCTTGCCACCATTTCTTCAGAACTCATCAGGCAAAGCGACTTCTCATATCCCTTGCAACTATCCATATTCTTCCGACTGATGTGAACTTTCTCTACTCTCTGAACAGCCTATCTTCTTCTCTTCTCGTCCCTGTTTAACCTCCATGACCCCTTTGGTGCAGATTAGTCAGCCAAAGTATTATCGCTTGAGTTCTCACGAGATAAGTGCCTGTTAGATAGCCTATTTTTGGAAGGGTTAACTAGAATAGGATTGATTGATGTTTGTTGCACTCGTATATGCATTTCCCTGTGTGCGATTATTCATGTTCCTGTTTTCTGCTGGTTTAGGCAATGCTAGACTGGGATAGGGTTTCTGAGTTGTGATTTCCTATGAGTACTAGGTTGCGGTTGAACCAGTACAATTGCAACGGAGACGTGGAACGCCTAGGTGGTCTTTCTGACTGTGTACCGTGGGAGTTTAGCACTGTGTTGCGAGTGAGGGCTTTTGCCTGTGCCACCCAACACTGTGCTATCTCATTTGCTTGACTTTGAGAGGATCGCCAGGAGAGAACCAGATACTAGTGATCTGGATCTCTCAAGAGAGCATCCCGTCAATTACCGTAATTTGGCCGCACAGTCTTAAGGACCTCGCTAGGCTACGAGCCGCTTGCTCAGCCATTGTCTCTTAACCTTAGATATCCCAGCTAGACTTTGCTCGACCAGCAGATACAGTATAGTATTGAAGCTTCTCCTTATGTATATTATTGTTTAAGCACTATTGATTTCATGTGTGGCACGCTTAGCTACTTCAGAGATTAGTGGCCCACGAGCACAATCTTAGTAGGCTATTGCCAGTGCATTGTCGGAGTACTTCTTCTTAATGTTTGCCATATCCTATTGCTTATTCTTATAATTCTTCTTATGTCAATTTAAAGCCTTTAATTACCAGTGAGTTATTCATTAAATTGCTGTTCAAAATCCGATACTTACTTCTTATGAGTATTCGAGAAGCATCTAACTTATCAGAAGATTCCTTGCTTGATGCTCGAGGACTATTGTTTAACGTAACGTAATAGTGCCGATCCGAAGTAGAGGGTGGAGGACTTCTTAAGTTCTTAGTTCAAGGGTGGATTACTTCGGCTTCGGCCAACACTATTCTTTAGTGTTGTAGTACTTTCTTCTTTGTTTGATTGTTGACCAGACTAGATAACTCCCGTCTTGCTATTAGTCTGTTGTGTGAAACGCTAGTACCGAGTTCTTGTATACCCCGTTATAGCAGATAGAACTCTGGAGGGTAGTGGCGTTTTTTGTTCGGCTGGCAGTACTCTGGGGTTGGGATCGTGTGTTTCCGTTGTGGCAGCGAGCCATACTCGAGTCCTGTGTAAGAGCCCTAGTGTACCCGAGTGCCCGGTCGTAACAATATCTATATCTATCAATAAATAGACCCTATGTATCAATAATTCCGTTGCCATTTGATTGAATTTACCGTCACACAGTTTAAAATGAATATGCTCTTTTCCTACAGAAGTAATAATTATTGACAAATAAATATGAAGTCAGGCAGCTAAATATTATAATTGTCGGCTCTTAAAGGGGTAGGGTTTATTTATTGGTCGCTTTATACATTTATATATAAATATATTTTCCTCCCTAGTTTCCTCCTTTAAACTTGTATGTATGTACAGTATGTACAGTATGTATGAATGTATGTATGTATGTATGTATGTATGAATGAATGAATGTATGTATGAATGTATGTATGTATGTATGTATGAATGAATGTATGCCAGCCGTCCGGCTGGCTCAGTTGACAGCGTGCCTGATTCCCATCTCGAGGTCTCGCGTTCAATCCCCGCTCAGATTGAAAAGTTTTTCTGGGATATAGCCGGCGGTTACCATCTCCCCATGAGCAAGGGGGATGGGTAATGGTCTCTGGTAGACTAAAGAAAGCCAAGCGCTTGTGAATCCTCGAAGGAGGAAATACGGGCGCTATATAAGTAACCAGAAGATTATTATTATTATTATTATGTACTGTAATTGTATGTATGTATGTATGTATGTATGAATGAATGTATGTATGTATGCATGTTTTTAGTATTGTTTTAGTTTCCTTCATAGACCTCCATCATGCTAAAACAAATTCCCGGCCTAAGGCCGGTTCCTCCTAAATTACAGGCTCGCTTTCGCTCGCCAGGAAAAACTCGACACTAAATGGCACGAAAGGTTTTAATATTGACAAAGGAATGACGTTCGCCTCATTAGTTTGTCAATTATATGACCGTTTGCCGAATGTCTTTGTCAATATTAGACCTCTTTTGCCATTTAGGTGTCGATTTTATTCCTGGCGAGCAATAGCAAGCCTATATTTTTGGAGAAATCGGCCTTCGGCCGGGACATGTAGAAATTAATATCGAAAGGTGATCTTGAGGATTTTGTTTTTAATGCTTGATTAAGGCGTAGAGAGGAAACTAAAATAATAATAGGCCTATACAAATATATACTATTACATATATGCAATATATATATATATATATATATCACCTACCCCCTTAAATACACAGATTGTCTCAGTCTGCTGGCAATTTAGTGGTATATAAAATGTGTAAATTGAGGATGCACAACAAATAAATCGGTAATAAATTAAATTATGATCGTTTATTAGAGAAGCTATACTAAATAATTTAGTTAATAAATGCGTACATTATTTGTGAATATTAAGGGTTCAAGAACAAGTATATAATATAAAAAAAGGGGAAAAGTGGGGATTGGGCCTGAGTTTATAGGATAGAATAGATAGATGATCGATTATTAGAGAGTGTATACTATACTAGATATTATATTTTACCTAAATGCATTCCTGTACAACATACATATTCACGTTGTATTTGTTTGCCAATTTATCTTCCATATTCAGGTTCGCACAGTTCTGCATAGTCATACATTCAATCATATATTTTCCAGGTGTTCTAATCCCCCTTTTTGCCATTACTCCCGTTTTCTTTGTTAGCCCTCCTCAATAACCCACACCCCCTCTCGGTCTATTCTCTCATCGGTATTCTGTATTCGGTATTCTGTTATATATATATATTTGTTTAAGGTTAGGTTATTTTTGTTTTTGGTTAGTCTAGGCTATCATCCCTGGTGGCCTATTTTTGTGTACTTCAATTTTTAAATTTTCAGTTAGGCTATCACCGCTGGTGGCCTATTTCTGCGTACCGGTATTTCATAATTTTTGTTTTCGGTTATTTTTGTTTTCGGTTAGTCTAAGCTATCATCCCTGGTGGCCTATTTCTGCATACTTAATTTTTTTTAAATTTTCAGTTAGGCTATCACCGCTGGTGGCCTATTTCTGCGTACCGGTATTTCATAATTTTTGTTTTCGGTTACTTTTGTTTTCGGTTAGTCTAGGCTATCATCCCTGGTGGCCTATTTCTGCGTACTTATTTTTTTTAAATTTTCAGTTAGGCTATCACCGCTGGTGGCCTATTTCTGCGTACCGGTATTTCATAATTTTTGTTTTCAGTTACTTTTGTTTTCGGTTAGTCTAGGCTATCATCCCTGGTGGCCTATTTCTGCGTACTTAAATTTTTAAATTTTCAGTTAGGCTATCACCGCTGGTGGCCTGTTTCTGCCTACCGGTATCTCATAATTTTTGTTTTCGGTTAGGATAGGCTATCACCCCTGGTGGTCTATTTCTGTTTAAATAAAAATAAAATTGTTTTCGGTTCGGTTATCACTGCGTATTAAAATTTAATTTTGTTTTGTTTTAATTTTCGGTTAGGCTATCACCGCTGATAACCTATTTGTGCGTATTTCAATTTTTTTGTTTTCGGTTAGGCCTATTTATGTAAGTGAAGTGACCTGAAGTGAGTTAAGTGTTTTTAAAGTGAGATAAGTGTTTTTTTTAAAGTGAGTTTAGTGTTTTTGAAGTGAGTTTAGTGTTTTTGAAGTGAGTTAAGTGTTTTTAAGTGAGTGAAGTGATCTGAAGAAAGTGATCGTCACCATGCCTCGTGCCTGTACCAACTGCGCCGGTAGGTTTGGTGCTTCCATGTTTGCTCCTGTCGATCCACAAGTCTGCCGACTCTGCCAGCAACGAGAGGATTTGACAGCAACATTGGATGAAGCCCACAACAAGATTAACGCCCTCACCAGGAAGCTGGAATCACTCCAAGAATTTGTAACACTCAACGTTGGAGTATCACTAACTCCAATTGTTTCAACTCCAGCATCCACCACCGCCCCAACGTCATCAGCCAACAATCCAACACCTGCAGTAGCCACTGCAACAGATGCTTCTGATGAACCTGAGCCGACATCAAACCAGGACAGCCACCCTGTTCATCTTAGTCTCTCCCCCACTCCTCGTGCAAGAAGCCTGCTAGCACAAACAGTACCAACCCCTCGCCCCCGTTCTAACCACTCCTCTCCCCGACCTGTACGCAGAGGCTCGCCACCACAGATTTCCGGATTTACACCAGTGAGGAACGGTGCACGACCAACGCAGAAAAGGTCTCATCTACCAGTCACAATGTCAAACAGATTTGAGATATTGGTAGAGATGGAAGACGAACCAGAAGAGACCAGGCTCGTTGGGGATTCCATCCTACGAGGACAGGTCGAAGAGTTCTGCGACAGAGTCCCAAATCGACGAAAAGAGTCCCAAATCGACGAAAAAGATTTTGCATCCCAGGAGCTGGACTGGACGACATTGTGGAAGCCTTCGAAGATACCACAAAGGATGCAAACGAAAATACACTTTTGTCATCCATGCTGGTTCAAATGACATCATGCGCACCAGATCCGAAGAGTTGATGGAGAAATATCGCAAGATGATCCAGCACTACAAAAACAAGTCAAGGAATATCATCATCTCAGGCATTCTCCCCAAGATCGACGCACCTGACAAATTCTAAGACAAGGCCTTCAGCACAAATAGCCGACTAAAATATTTGTGTCTGAAAGAAGTTGAATTCATCAACCTCTTGGATAATTTCTATAACCAGCCTACTCTGTTCCGCAAGGATGGCACTCATCTAAACCCTGTGGGTTCAGTACGCATGGGTCGTCTCCTACACGAAGCAGTCCGCAGCCATGGATCAAAAAAAGCCATCCGAGAAGAAGCAGCAGTGACATAAATCATCCAACGCCAAGCAAAAAACAGAGGCAACCGAGGAGCACCAGCGATAAGGACCGAAGACAGCGAGGACCGAGGACAGCCATCAACATACATGTAGATCCGACAAGAACCAACAATATTATTAAAGAGCGTTGTTCCGTGAGTTCTAAAATAACAAATTTAAAGGTTTTCTATGCAAACGCTCGTAGCATACGCAATAAATTTTCAGATTTAGAGGAGCTAGTGTTTACAGAAAATTATGATGTGATTGGCATAACTGAATCTTGGTTCAATACAGAAGATAGAGACTTTTTAGCAGAGTATTCATTTCCCGGTTATGTAATGTTTGAGAAAAGCCGAATAAATCGAAATGGAGGTGGCGTTTTACTTTATATCAAAGAAAGTCTTAACCCTACCCTCTTGTCAAAACCTCAAATTGTGAACGTCGACACATCTTTTGTGCTAATAAAGAATAATAAAGGTACAAAAATAATACTTGCGTTAATATACAGACCTCCAGCTCAATCAGTGCAAACTGACCGAGAAATTTACGAACAAATTGCAGATGTAAGTAACTCACAAGATACCGTAATTTTTGGCGACTTTAATTTACCTGTGACCAAGTGGGGCGATACTCTTACTTCACACTCCGGACATGACTTGTATACGAACTTGCAAGAGAGTTCGCTTTATCAATTTGTTCGAACACCGACCCGTGGTAATAACGTTCTTGACATTGTACTTGCAACAAAAGAAGAATTAATAGAGAATTTGAATGTTGGTGATGAATTCAGTAACAGCGACCATCGTACGATAACTTTCACTTTAAACTTTACTAGTAACGAACCAAATAGTAGCATCGAAAAAGTCCCTAATTTCAAGAAAGCAAACTTTCATAAACTTAGAGCTATGTTTAAAGAAACTGACTGGAGCTTTTTAATTAACAATAACGACATAAATACATCTTGGAAGTCATTCGAAACCACTTACCTAAAAGCAGTGCAAGACTGCATACCATCGAAAATACGGCGTTCAGGCCATAATAATAAGCCCAAATGGTGGAATAAAGATATTTCAAACTGCCTGCTTGCTAAAAAATTTGCTAATGATAGATTAAAATCCTCACAAAATGACGAAGAACGGGTGAAATTTGTAGAGCTACGACGCAAAGCCAAAAAGTTAATTAAGCAAAGTAAAAAGACCCTAGAGTTACATATTGCGAATCAAAGTAAAACAAACCCGAAAGAATTCTATAGTTATATCAGAAAGAAAAAAGTAGTTACTTCAACTGTTGGACCGTTAGTCGATGAAAATGGAGAATACACCAAAGACGAAGTACAAATGAGTAATGCCCTCAATACCTTCTTTGCATCAGTTTTTACAACAGAAGACCTCAGTGATATCCCTACACCATCGCCGATTCAGATTGATAATTCAGATGTTCTAAGCAATATCACCGTTACAGAGAGAGAAGTATTGAATTGTTTATATAAACTCAAGGTAAATAAAATGCCTGGACCTGATACAATCTCGCCTAGAGTTCTAAAGGAAGCTAAGGATGAGCTCTCCAAACCACTGACTTTACTATTCAATAAATCCTTGCAGTCTGGAACTATGCCTGATCAGTGGAAGATAGCCAACGTAACACCGATATTCAAAAAAGGCAGCAAATCCCTACCCAGTAACTATCGTCCAATTAGCTTAACCTCAGTTGTATGTAAAATGCTAGAAACGGTCATAAGAGACAGACTCGTAAATCACTTAGAGGAAAATAACATACTTAAAGATACTCAACACGGCTTTCGTAAAAAACGTTCCTGTTTAACAAACCTCTTAGACTTCTTCCACGATATCCTCAACCTCTACGATGAGAGTAAAGCTGTAGATATTATATACCTTGATTTTCAAAAGGCCTTTGATAAAGTTCCCCACAAACGTTTACTGCTAAAACTAAAAGCGCATGGAATACAAGACGGTGTGTTGAAATGGATAGAAAATTGGCTCAGCGACAGAAAGCAAAGAGTAGTCATAAACGGTAAGGCATCTAAATGGACCAATGTAAGTAGCGGGGTACCCCAGGGATCGGCAAGGACCAATTCTCTTTCTAATTTACATTAACGACATAGATGAGGGTCTCACCTGTACAATCTCAAAATTTGCTGACGATACAAAAATTGCAGATAGCGTACTTTCAAAAGAACAAGTTGACGATATGCAACACAATCTAGATAAATTGTCATGTTGGGCCCAAATTTGGCAAATGAGTTTCAATGCGGATAAATGTAAAGTACTACATATCGGATACCTAAATGAGAAAGCAAACTATTCGATGAATGTGGCACTCAGCTTAAGAATGTAAATAGAGAAACCGATCTGGGAGTAACAATATCGAGTAACCTAAAACCGAGTCAACAATGTTCAGAAGTTGTTAAGAAGGCAAACAAAATAATTGGCTTTATAGGCAGGTCATTGAGCATAAATCCAAAGACGTTATCCTAACCCTTTACAATTCCTTAGTCCGCCCTCTTCTGGAATACTGCGTTCAATGCTGGTGCCCTTATTACCAAAAAGACATAAACAAGCTAGAATGAGTTCAACGTAGTTACCAAAATGATACCTAGCCTAAAGAACAAACCATACGAAGAGCGTCTTAGAGAATTAAATCTATTTCCTTTAACCCAGCGCAGATTAAGAGGTGACTTAATTCAAGTGTTCAAAATCATCAAAGGCATCGACAATATGAACTGTAGTAAGTACTTCACTATCGACCAATCTAATTACACGCGGGGAAACGGTTGCAAAATTATTGGTAAATCTTTTAACTCACACGAATCTAAGAATTTCTTCTTCAATCGAGTTGTCAACTTGTGGAATGGGCTTCCCCGAGAGGTTATAGACTGCAGCAGCGTTGATTCATTTAAACTCCGCCTAGACAAATATCTCGCATAAAACCCGCGACTGACTGCGTTTGTAAATGAATAACTTTATTTTATCCTCCCCTCAGTTACTAACCCATATGTCCCCTACTAACTTCCTAGTCCTGCCACGGACATTAGTTCCAGGGCAGTAGTTCCCTTTCCAATGTTCCCTTACCCACTCTAAACCACTGTTTGGACACTTGATCCTCAGTCACTAGAGTGTTGCTTGATTTCCTTTGTACTCCTTTGTACTCCTTTGTATTTCGCTGTCATTTCTCAGTTTTCCTTACAAACACTCCCCCTTGATATACAGTCTTTTTGCTTATCGGTATTTCGCTGCCCTTTCTCCCGTTTTCCTGCAGCGCCCCCCCCCCCCCCCCCCCCCTTTGGTATACGGCCTTTTCGCCCAGGGCTATGTTGCTCACTGAAAAATTATAACAGGTCAACCGGCCAGCCCTGGCCGCGCGTTGGAGGGGGGGGGGGGGGGGGGGGGGCGAGTTTGCGTGACGTCACTGACGCCTTGGGTCTGCCCAGACCTGACCACTTGATTCACTGATATAGCCTAAGTTCATTATACCCAGTACCTGCTCAGTATTACCGTACTCACTTTCCATGATGGTCACAGTATTAGTAGTTGTACCAACTGGTGCATCAACTCTACAGTTTTACAGGTAAGGAACAATAATTGTCATGTTTACAGAAATAGACATAACATTACATGTGGCAGATTATTACATGTGTAGTGGTATTCTACTAAATACAGTAATGCAATATACTATCAATGACATCGAAAACAACAGCAGTGCAGTGATAGTACGGTACCAATCTTCACCACACTGCTACAAATTCGCTGTCATTATCATCGCCGATACAGTAATATTATCAACAATAACCATAGTAATTATCATCATGACAACAATAATAATAATAATAATAATAATAATAATAATAATAATAATAACAATAATATTATTACACTATATATTATACAATACTAGATTGTGTAGGAATTTATTATTAAGGAGATAAATATGCAAATATATAACAAGAATGTGTGTGTTTTCTGATGTCCCTCATCTCCTCAAACTAAGTAGAAAATCTCCTAGATTCAGGATTTGTGATGAAGAATAGAGATATTATATCAGATGATTGCATTCGTGAAATGTCCATGATAACTAAATCTGAATATGGCTTAGCTTACAAACTTAGTGAAACTCACCAAAATGTTCAAGGACAACAAATTATAGCGAGTAAAGTATGCAATAATATATTTAGGAGAAAGAGATAATTTAATCAGCACAAACTGGAAAGAAACTGCAAGCTTCATATTAACAACAGATGCATAGTTTCATGTGGTGAATTCTTCTATATCAAGCGATAGGAAAGCACTGTGCGTCTGGTCTGCATTTGGAAGAACAGCTAAGCAATTTGCGCACAATGATCCACATTATGACCACAATAGAGTTCAATTTCAGCCCACTACAGATTTCAGCAAAGAGTAGTTTTATCTTGCCTTTTCCTTATATGACTCTTTGAAATGCTCAAAGTTACTCATAACCTTGAATTTATCACGACAAGAAGGTTAAATCAGGACACTTTACACATTATTATATATACTGTATATTGTTTGTATTTATATATTTATTATAAATCAGGACACTTTACACATTATTATATATACTGTATATTGTTTGTATTTATATATTTATTCATATATTATTTTTTGGTTGTATAAGACATCCAGATGCTGTCAGTTTCAAACAAAGACTAAAGCAACTGATAGTGTATTGCTCAGCAATAAAAGCAACATCACTCAGGATCCCGAAAATTAATAATATTTCTTGGGTAAAACTGGTCATGTGTGTGAGTTTGTGCTTTTTATCTGTGTTTATTTGTTGTTTTATGTTGTTTTTGTGTATTCCCTGTTCTTGCTCTGTCTTGAGTCGGCTACCCCCAAAATGGGGATTGGGCCTGAGCATATAGATAGATAGATAGATAGAAAACTGGTCATAGCAAAAACAAAACTAACTAACGACCGTGAGTTACGCCTAGAAAATTGTGCTTATCAGATCTGTCTGTTGTTCAGTGATATGATATTTAGAAGTAGGTATTGAGTATGATTTTTGTTTAGATATATGAGAAACTAAAAACAAAAATAATGTACCACCACTCTCGTAGAAGAACAGTCTTTAGATTTTGTTGCTGGGTATATGGTAAGGAGATTTTCCTTTTAAAGTATCACTTCTTAGAAAACAAGATCAGAGGGCACATCGTAGACAGAAGTGGTAACAGAGGTCAGCTGTATAATTTTGTTCGTCTCATTTGACCAATATACGAGAAATATGCAAAGTTGTCCATGGTGAATGGCTTCAAGATGAAGGGAAAAACTGTGTAAAAGTTCTTGCATCTGAAATTAAACTCACTTGAGCGACTTTACCTTTATCTGTTATAAAAAAAAAAAAAAAAAAAAATGCCTAAATATCGATCTTCTTTAGGATAAGACCTGCAAGGAACAAAAGGTCAATACATGTAAACATGCAAAGGAAGAAGATTAAAATCACTTAATCACTTAATCAATTATTGCCAGGAAAATTAGAAATCACTTAAACATTTTCAAGTTAATTAAACCCTCTCAACATGGATTCGCTCAGGGACGATCCTGTCTAACAAATTTACTCAGTTTTCTCTGAGGTATAAGAAGCGGTAGATAACGACAAGTCATATGATATAGTTTACTTAGACTTCAGTAAGGCCTTTGATAGAGTTCCACATGAAAGGCTGTTAAGGAAGATAGAAGGACATGTTATTGGGGGGCTGCTACTCAAGTGGATTAGGTCATGGCTGATTGGTAGGAAGCAGAGAGTTAGTATCAATGGTGTAAAATCGGACTGGGGATTAGTTAAAAGTAGGGTCCCCCAAGGGTCTGTTTTGGGGCCACTTCTGTTCATTATCTATATAAATGATCTTAACTTGGGCATACAGAGTAGATCAGTAAATTTGCTGATGATACTAAAATGGGTAGGATAATAGTCAGCTAGCGACAGGGAATGTCTTCAAAAGGATCTCGATCATTTGCACGAGTGGTCAATAAATTGGCAGATGAGTTTCAATGTAGGCAAATGTAAGGTATTAAGGATTGGAAATCGTAATTTAGAAGCGAAATACAAACTAGACAATGTAGAATTGGATAACTCAGAATGTGAGAAGGATCTGGGGGCGCTCGTTAGTAATGATCTGAAATCCAGAAAACAATGTATAAGAGTTAGGAACAGGGCAAATAGAGTTCTAGGATTCATATCTAGGAGTGTTAGCAACAGGACTGCTGAAGTTTTCTTAAAACTGTACTGAGCACTAGTAAGACCCATTTAAACTATGCTGTCCAATTTTGGTGCCCTTATTACAGAATGGATATCGACCCTTTAGAGGCAGTCCAAAGAAGAATGACGAAGATGATACATAATATTAGAAACTTATTGGGTGAGGAGAGATTGAAAGCCTTAGGCTTGCACTCACTAGAAAGACGAAGATGTAGGGGAGACGATGATAGAGGTATTTAAATGGATAAAAAGGTATAAATAAGGGCGATATAGATGAGGTATTAAAGCTAAAGAGCGGCGACATAACCCGCTCAAATGGTTTCAAGTTAGATAAGTTTAGATATAAAATATAGGAAAGCATAGGAAAGCACTTGTTTGAGAATAGAGTTGTTAACATGTGGAATGGACTACTGCCCAGAGCAGTGATTAGCTCACGAACAGTTCAAAGCTTTAAGCTGAAGTTGGATTCGCATATGGATGATATGGGCTGGGTGTGAATGGGAACTGCCTCGTGTGGGCCGCATGGCCTTATGCAGTTTCCCGCGATCTTATGTTCTTAAGTAATGTTTGTCTTTAATAATACATGTTTATATTTGTATTGAATTAAACATTATCCCAAGCTTTCAACAAAAGAGAGAGAGAGAACAACAAATAACGGTATTCTACATCAGGCAAACAACATATCTGTACTAGCCAAGCTATGACCTATTTTATATGTATGCGTGTTACAGATATGTTGGATTTGTAATCAGGTTTGTTTCAGTCCAATAATGTTCATTTTGTATGTCTTTCCTATTCCTAAACTTGATTTTGTTTTAACTTATTACTGATGGGTATGTTTTATTTATGTAAGGTTTTAGGATACTGTAGAATTACATTAATAAACATGCAGTGCATCACTAAGTGGTCATGCTTGCCTCTTTAAGGAACTCTACCATAAGGGACAACATGCTAATAATGACAACACAACCACATCTAGGGTTAAATTGTAATTAATTTTGGATTTATCATATTAGTTTATTGTATGTAGGCTACCATCATGGAATTACTCAACAGCATGTAGTAATTTTGAATTTTATGTACCCAAGTAGGCTATATTATATTCCAAAATATTGATATTTCCCCTTCTTAACCCCTTGAAGCTCTGACACGTTTTAGAAGTATATTTTGGCTATCATTAGACGATTTTATGCAGCTTAGGAAGGATCTGTGGGTATTAAAAGGCTAAATCCTATCTCAATCAACCGTTTGACTTCCATATACCGTTACTAATCAGAATAAAATCATCTACTAATAGCCAGAAAACAGAACAGAAACGCGTATTGGAGCTTGAAAGGGTTAATTGTTACAAAATAGTATAATCATAGATATTTAAGTCACAAAGTTACACACAATATTACTAGTTGCATTTATGTTGTCAAAGAAAATAATATCATTTTGCTCAACAACTAACAAAAAGGAACTATAAACATAGCGAAAGGAGTGGGAGAGTGTGAGTGGTGAGCGAGCCCTGGGTGAAGGCGAGCGTGACATCACTGAGTACCCCACTCCCGTTTTCTTTTTGCTGGCCGGTTGACCTGTTGTGTGTGGGTCCTGGGTCCACCAGTCTTCATTTATGGGGTCGAGAAATTAACCCTTTCAAGCTCCAAAACGCATTTCTTTTCTGTTTTCTGGTAATTATTAGACGATTTTATTCAAATTAGGAAGGGTATATGGAAGTCAGAGGGTTGATTGAGATAGCCTTTATCCTTTTAAGGGTAGGGCACACCTTGACACCCCCAATCTTTCAAAAATCCTAAAACCCCCTTAATTTTATGTTTTTTAAATATGTTTGTTATTATATTAGTTAGTAGTACTATCCTCTATATGTTCACCGAAATTGGTTGCTTTTCTATTTTTTTTTTTTATTTAATTAATGTTGTTTTTCCATTAAAAACACCAATTTCATCTTAAAACCTCTTGAAACGTGGATAGGCATTGGTAAACCACATATTACACAAAAAATCGGTATAATATCACGGTTTTCATTAATATAAAGTGCCCAAAATTAGTTTTGTGCATTATTGTATAATTAAATTCATGAATTCTCAAAATATTTCCTATATTATGTTCAATAGTTCGGTCCCATGAATAGAAAACGCAATTTTACTACGACATGTTGCTTATATAGGTGTGTTGCATATGTGTGCATCATTATACATATATAAGTCAATAAATACTTGTGGCAGAGTGCTTAGAAGGTGAAAAATGCAATTAAAAGTTACAGGAGATTCCATTTTCAACATTCAATATTATATTATTTTAGTGGCCTTGGCGAAAAAAAAATAAGTTACTCCTCTTATTATCGTTTTCTTAGCGTACGCTCTTTAAGAGAAAACGAATTATCTGCGAATTTCATGTTAAACTATTATATTTTATAATATTTTAGTATTTCGACTGGATTCTGAAATTTGTGATTTTGTACTTCCTAATATTATGATAGACATAACAAGACATATGACATTATTTATATATATATATATATATATATATATATATATATATATATATATATACATGGATATTCATAGATATCATATTTTTTCATATTTATTGATATTTATCTTTCTTATAGCTATATTTTTTGCATTATTATTTATTTATTTATTTATTTATTTATTTTTGTTTGGCCTTTACCGACGATTTTTCGTCTCACCCCTGGGGGTCCGATGCAGCTGAATCATCGGAAAGGGGTTTTGTTTTACCAGGGTTGGGCACAAGGTCACTAGTTGTGTTGAACATCCAACTGGTAGGCCTATTTATGGCTGGTGGGGTGGTGGGGGGGGAGGGGGGGGGGGCCGTGGGCCGTGGGAGGGGGGGGGGGTGTAGATGCATTTTTGCACACTAAATATGGTTCCACATGTTCTTCTTGACCAAAGGAACATTTTAAGAAGAAACAAAAAATCGAAATTCCATTGAAAATTGTGGGATCAAGGTGTGCCCTACCCTTAATACACACATATCCTTCCGAAGCTGCATAAAATCGTCTAATGGTAGCCAAAATGAACTGCTACAACGCGTCAGAGCTTCATGGGGTGAAAACAAATCTAGTGTAAATAAGATATGTAGTGTAAATTATATATGGGTAGCATGTGTATTGTTTAGTGTATGTTAAGGGGGGATGGGTAATATTTCTGGCCTCCCGTCTCCCTCATGTTTAGTCCCATTAGTTTTCAGATTTTATGACGTTCGGCCCATTAGTTTGACGATTTTAAGACCTTTCGCCCCATTTCCTTGTCAATATTAAGACTTTCCGTGTCATTTAGGTGTCGATTTTTCCTGGCGAGCGATAGCGAGCCTGTAATCTAAGAGGAACCGCCGGGAAAGTTTTCTATCGAACAATGTACAAATAAATCTTGGGTGGTGTTTTTTTAAAGCTTGATGGAGGTCTAAGGAGGAAACTAAAAAAAAACATGATAGAAAGATATTATTATAGCCTACATGAGGAAATAAATACGTCCATCCTCCCTCAATGAGGTTAAGGGGAGACTGACCGTTTGTTTGGTATATTAATTAATTTATTCATATATTTTTTTAGTTTCCTCCCTAGACCTCCATTAAGCTTCGAAGAAAAAAAATCTAAACTCCCCTTTTAAGATAAATTTGTACATTTTTCGGTAGAAAAATGTCCCGGCCGAAGGCCGGTTCCTCTTAAAATGTCAGGCTCGGTATCGCTCGCCAGGAAATAATCGACACCTAAATGGTACGAAAGGTCTTAAAATTGGCAACGAAATGGGGCGAAAGGTGTTAAAATCGCCAAACTAATGGGCCGAACGTCTTATAATCTAAAATAAAATGGGGCTAAACATGAGGGAGAAGGAGGTCCAGAAAAACGGTCTGCCTCCCCTTAAATATAAGTAATGTAACTGTACCAAGCAACTTGAAACAGGGCTAGCTTAGATACACATGTGTAGTGTATCACACGAGCACTTTTTCCCTCAACCTTTATCCTTAACACTGGTCTGGCAGCTTATGAGGTAAACATTTATATTATTTCGGTCACCTAAATTCATCTAGCAACAGTCTAGTTTCCGATACCGGTGCAAAATACTCCAGAAATGTTGTCAGAAAATTGTTGACTATAAATTAATGCTCTCGTGTGGTACCGGCTTAAATTAATCGGGTTAAGGGGTTAAGTTTAAGTAACGTAACTCTAGAAAAACAAAGGACTCCTGGGCGAACAGTCTGGCCGGCGATAAAACACCCAAGTGCTAACCCCCCCCCCCCCCCATATAAATCTGAAGACAACTTTTGTCATTGAGACTCTCTTGTTTTACCAGACCCCGTGCACCATTGGCTGTTGGTCTTCTTTGAGGGGGCTCACCGGCTTTTTTGGTCTTTCTTTCCTTTTCTCTCTTTCCCTGTCTTGTATCCATTCGGCCCCATTCAGCCACCTATTTTAAGACGTTTATCCCCATCTAGGTGTAGATTTCTTCCTGGCGAGCGATAGCGAGCCAGCATTGTATAAAGAAATCCGGCTCCGCCGGACACATTTTTCTATCGAAAAATGTACAAATTTAGCTTGCTGTCAATACAAAAATATATATATGCTGGCTCACTACCGCTCGCCAGGAAAATATTGACACCTGGATGGGGGTAAACGTCTTAAACAGTCGGCTGAATAGATACAAGCCAAAGAGAGAGGGAGAGAAAGAGAAAAAATAAGCGAGGTGGGCTCCCTTAATGGGACAATGTAAATCAAATAAGTCTAGCATACGCATGGCATGTGTAGTATAAGTACAAGTAAAGTAACTCTGGAAAGTAGAGAGCGCTTTCCTCTACCTACACTGGCGGAGGTGTGCGCTCTACCGATCACCTCCATAACTGAATCACTTCTACCTCCACGCATAATACATATCTGTCCAACAACTTCGTGAACATCGATTTATAACTTTCTGAGTTGATATTCGGTGTGAGCGTCCTGGGTTCGAATCCACGGACTGCCACATGTGTTTGTAATATTTCATTAATCGATTTTAGGAGTAGAGTTGGTTGTTGGATAGAACATAGTAATTTATCTTGTTTACAGACAGACAGACAAATAAACAGAGGCAAAAACATAACCTCCTACTATTTTTTGGGTGGAGGTACAAGCAATATTTATGATAAAAAGACTATAAGGAGAACGGCCATGTGAACGAATTGACCAGTGTGTATCCCTGCCCTAACTCCCCAAGTCTAGTCCATATAAATCCTTGGCCCTTTCTATAGTGAGCCTGTTGTTGTTGTTATTGTTGTTCCGAAGCTGCCTGGCCGAACAGCCCCAAGGCCCCGAGCAAGGCCAAGGCCATAACCGAGCGACCCCACAGAACCCTCCCTGCCGACCACAATAAAGCCTGGGTGACCGAGCCACTCCATGACGGGGAGCTGAGGAGGGTGCGGAAAACGTCCGGGAAATCAAAGCCCCACCCAGGGCCCTGTGCCCCTCAGCAATTATGAAGAGAAAGTTGAGGGGCAAAGGAAAAATGTGACGCTTTGGCTTCCAATCTTGGTAGATTGGGAGGTCAATCCACGGAAGAGACGCCGTAACTTGAGATCTAGAAAATATATAAGTAAAAGGAACAGTCAGAGTAAGCTATGGGTATGGCAGAGATCGCTCAGTTCTCACTTTGATAGACCAGCCCATTAGTGAGCCTGTTGCTGTTTTACCTGTCCCCCCCCCCCTCCCCACTCTCCCTCATGTTTAGCCCCATTAGTTTGGAGATTCTAAGAGCTCTATTAAGGTGTCGATATTTTCCTGGCGAGCGATAGCGAGCCTGTAATTTAGGTCGGCCGGGACATTTTTCTACCGAAAAAACTACAAATGTATCTCGAAGTGGGGTCTTGGCGGTGCTTTTTAATATGCATAGTAAACGTAAAAACAAAACAACAACTCTAAAACTCCCTCCCAAAATGTCAAAAAGTAAGGACGAAAAGGCACGGGTATAGGAACGAATTGACCGTCTCCCTAACTCTATGAATCCAAGCCCCTTGTTATAGTGAGCCCGTTGTTTTACCAGCCCCCCCCCCCCCTCCCCCTCCCTGCATCATTGGCCCTTGTTATTCTTTATTGAACCTTCCAATATCGTTGCCTACAAGCTTTTCTGAACAACTTGCTCTTCCGCCCTTACCCTCCTCTCTCTCACTCTCTCTATCTCGCCTATATCGTGTACATTGTATATACTGTATGAATATACAGTATATATTTACTCTGTATATATATATATATATTATATATATATATATATATATATATATATATTCTCTTTTAAACAGACAAGGTTAAAGGCAACAGCAGTTTCAGCATTCAGGATTTTATTGTTACAGCTTTCAATAGTTCTAACAATTTTCCTCTGGGGTTCAGAGATGAGGTACAACAGGTTAGCAAAATTCATGGTGGATCCAACGTTTCACAAGTAAACATCTTGCATCTTCAGGGAATGGACAGGTAATGATTAGAATAAGGACAAAGCAACATATTTATACAAAATTCGAGGATCAAGAATAGGTAGGTGGGCGGAGCTACTGGGTGTGGGGTGGCTGTTCATTGGTGGAAGGCAGTCTATTCGCGAGACGGGCACTAAATCTTATCGGTGGTTGGTTGTTGGCTGTGGGTGGCTGTGATTGGTTGGTGTTGTCAGTTGTGTGCTGAGCGCGGAAAGGTAAGGGAGGGGGGCACAGGGCGAGAGGAAGGGGCGCAGTATGCCTGTAGCGCTTGCCTGAAGGAATAATTTGAAGGTCTTGTGTTTGGTTGTTGATGCTGGGGTTGAGCATTTGGATGTATAGAGCTTCTAAAATAGCTAGTCTTCTGGGGTCTGATTCTTTGTCGAGTATGGTAGTTTGTTTGTCTAGGTCGGCGCGAGTTAGGGCAAGATGGTGGGGGGCTTGATAGTGATCTTTTATAGCGCCAGATTGAAGGTGGAGGGTTAGTCGACGGGAAAGGCGAGTCTGTGTCATTCCAACATAGGATAGGGGTCCACAGTCCCCAGGGTGCAAATATACTGGTATATCACATGATTGTCTTTCGGTTGGTTGGTAGAAATGGGGCGGTTACGGAGGACAAGGTTGGAGGTCTTAGGAGATTTGTAGTAAATAATGAGTTTTATTTTATTGTCAGGGTTGGTGGGGAGACGTTTTTGTGAATTATTTCTTTCATAATGGATTCGTCTGTTGTGTGGTCGGAAGATATGTAGTTTCTGTAGAAAAATGTAATGTCATTGGCCGGGTTGGTGCTAGGGGGGTCTTCTTTGTACCATTTTTCTAGGTGGTGGTTGATGGCATTGGTGACGTCAGTGTTGGAATACCCATTGTTGACTAGGACCTGGGTGAGCCTTTCCAATTCATTGTGTGTGTCATTCCAGGTGGTGCAATGGGTGAGGGCTCTCCTGATATAGGCGGCGATGGTGGACTGATGGTATCGTTTAGGGCATTCACTTTCCCCATTAAGACATTGGCCATTGTTAGTAGGTTTGGTGTACACTGTAGTTTTGAAGCCGTGGTCGTGGAGGGAGACAAGGAGGTCGAGGAAGGGTAGATGTCCATCGGTGGTTTCTTCGTATGTGAAGTTGAGTCCGGAGGCGGCCATGAAGCACTGCTGGAGGTCCCTGAGTTCGCCCAGGTCCTTCACCCGCACGAAGATATCATCGATGTACCTGCAGTAGACAGTGGGCGGTGGGCAGCCAGGAGTTCCTCTTCGATAGTTCCCATGAAGAAATTGGCGAACAGGACCCCCAGGGGGCTTCCCATTGCTACACCGTCGATTTGCTGGTACATATTCCCGCGGGGGCAGAGGAAAGGGGACTCCTTGGTACATAGTTCCAAGAGCGTCTTCAGGGCCTTCTCCGGGATGTCCAGGGGGGGCGTATTAGGGCAGTGGTAAACTCGACGTAGGATAAAATCTATGGTCTTGTCAACGGGCACGTTGGTAAACAAACTCTCTACGTCGAGGGAGGCGATGATGTGGTCGTTAGCAGGGGGGGCATCTCGTAGAATTTCTAGGAAGTCATAAGCAGAGTTGAGGTTGTATTGCCGAGGAACAAAAAGGGGTGAGGAGTTTGTTCAGGGCCTTGGCGGTCTGGTAGGTAGCAGTAGGGATCTGTGATATGATGGGGCGGAGGGGGTTCCCGGGTTTGTGGGTTTTTATAGTACCGTAAGCATAACCTGGGGTGAATTCGCCGATGAGTTTCTTCAGGTGTACGCCATCGGCTTTGGCGTTGATAGCAGTGATGGTGGTGTTGGCTTTCCTTTTTATTTCGTCAGTAGGATTGCGAGTGATCCTTTTGAATTTGTTTTTATCACTAAGAATGTCGTCCATTTTCCGTAGGTATTCTTCTTTTTCGTGTATCACAAGGCAGGAGGCCTTATCAGCTCGTCGGATGATGATGTTGGGGTTCTCTTTAAGTTGTTTAGCGGCTTTGAAGTGGTGTTTGTTGAGGAGCTTGCTTTGGTGGGATCCCCTGGTTTTGGCGGCTTCTGCTAGTAGGGTGGGTTGTAGGGCTGGGGTGGTGGTGATCTTGCCGTCTTTCTGGGATCGTAGGATGTCATCCAGTAGGACTTCAATTTCAAGGCGTTTTCGGTGGGGTCCCGGCTTGGAAATGTAGTGGCAATTTAAGCCTTTGTTCAGTAGGTCTTCTTGGTCCGGCGTTATGGTGGTGTTGGTGAGGTTAATATATCCTTTTGTAGGCTTGGGAAGTTTTATGTTTCCACCAAATAGACGGGAGAGTTTTTGGATGGTAGTGTTCTCTGTTTGTCGTCTGTGTTGTTCGTTGAGTTGTTGGAGTTTTTGGTTGATTTCTGTTTTGATGTGGTTAGGGGTGGTTTCTTCTTCATCCCATTTCTGTAGCAGGGCGTCATGTTCATATCGGAGATTGGTGGTGGTCTCTCGTTTCTCAGCTAATTCTTCTCGTATCAGTTCTTCACGAAACTGGCGGGTGCTAGTACGATGTCTGGCATTCTCGTTGTGGAGTTTTATGTTAGTATAGCCAAATTATAAACAAATTCAAAAGGATCACTCGCAATCCTACTGACGAAATAAAAGGAAAGCCAACACCACCATCACTGCTATCAACGCCAAAGCCGATGGCGTACACCTGAAGAAACTCATCGGCGAATTCACCCCAGGTTATGCTTACGGTACTATAAAAACCCACAAACCCGGGAACCCCCTCCGCCCCATCATATCACAGATCCCTACTGCTACCTACCAGACCGCCAAGGCCCTGAACAAACTCCTCACCCCTTTTGTTCCTCGGCAATACAACCTCAACTCTGCTTATGACTTCCTAGAAATTCTATGAGATGCCACCCCTGCTAACGACCACATCATCGCCTCCCTCGACGGTAGAGAGTTTGTTTACCAACGTGCCCGTTGACAAGACCATAGATTTTATCCTACGTTGAGTTTACCACTGCCCTAATACGCCCCCCCCTGGACATCCCGGAGAAGGCCCTGAAGACGCTCTTGGAACTATGTACCAAGGAGTCCCCTTTCCTCTGCCCCCGCGGGAATATGTACCAGCAAATCGACGGTGTAGCGATGGGAAGCCCCCTGGGGGTCCTGTTCGCCAATTTCTTCATGGGAACTATCGAAGAGGAACTCCTGGCTGCCCACCGGCCCACTGTCTACTGCAGGTACATCGATGATATCTTCGTGCGGGTGAAGGACCTGGGCGAACTCAGGGACCTCCAGCAGCGCTTCATGGCCGCCTCCGGACTCAACTTCACATACGAAGAAACCACCGATGGACATCTACCCTTCTTCGACCTCCTTGTCTCCCTCCACGACCACGGCTTCAAAACTACAGTGTACACCAAACCTACTAACAATGGCCAATGTCTTAATGGGGAAAGTGAATGCCCTAAACGATACCATCAGTCCACCATCGCCGCCTATATCAGGAGAGCCCTCACCCATTGCACCACCTGGAATGACACACACAATGAATTGGAAAGGCTCACCTAGGTCCTAGTCAACAATGGGTATTCCAACACTGACGTCACCAATGCCATCAACCACCACCTAGAAAAATGGTACAAACAAGACCCCCCTAGCACCAACCCGGCCAATGACATTACATTTTTCTACAGAAACTACATATCTTCCGACCACACAACAGACGAATCCATTATGAAAGAAATAATTCACAAAAACGTCCTCCCCACCAACCCTGACAATAAAATAAAACTCATTATTTACTACAAATCTCCTAAGACCTCCAACCTTGTCCTCCGTAACCGCCCCATTTCTACCAACCAACCGAAAGACGATCATGTGATATACCAGCATATTTGCACCTCTGGGGACTGTGGACCCCTATCCTATGTTGGAATGACACAGACTCGCCTTTCCCGTCGACTAACCCTCCACCTTCAATCTGGCGCTATAAAAGATCACTATCAAGCCCCCCACCATCTTGCCCTAACTCGCGCCGACCTAGACAAACAAACTACCATACTCGACAAAGAATCAGACCCCAGAAGACTAGCTATTTTAGAAGCTCTATAGATCCAAACGCTCAACCCCAGCATCAACAACCAAACACAAGACCTTCAAATTCTTCCTTCAGGGAAGCGCTACAGGCATACTGCCCCCCTTCCTCTCACCCTGTGCCCCCCTCCCTTTCCTTTCCGCGCTCAGCACACAACTGACAACACCAACCAATCACAGCCACCCACAGCCAACAACCAACCACCAATAAGATTTAGTGCCCGTCTCGCGAATAGACTGCCTTCCACCAATGAACAGCCACCCCACACCCAGTAGCTCCGCCCACCTACCTATTCTTGATCCTCGAATTTTGTATAAATATGTTGCTTTGTCCTTATTCTAATCATTACCTGTCCATTCCCTGAAGATGCAAGATGTTTACTTGTGAAACGTTGGATCCACCATGAATTTTGCTAACCTGTTGTACCTCATCTCTGAACCTCAGAGGAAAATTGTTAGAACTATTGAAAGCTATAACAATAAAATCCTGAAAGCTGAAACTGCTGTTGCCTTTAACCTCATCTGTTTAAAAGAGAATCTATTACCTGGCTATACTAACATATATATATATATATATATATATACTGTATATATATTATTGACCATAATGACCATATATATATATATATATATATATATATATACAGTATATATATGGCAGAGTGGTCTTGCCACTGGACTGGAAATCCAATGGACCCGGGTTCGAATCCCAATATGTCAATGGGAAGATATTATTGGGATGGAATTTGTGCTGTACTGTACCTAGTATCAGTGCATTACCACAGCACACCGAAATGCCAAAAAATACCCTCATTGTTCCCTGATTAAATAGCATTGTATGATTATTCCCATATTCGTTACAGGGGGGCAATGCCTAGTGAGTTAATTGCTCAATTGGTGGCGTTCTTAGAGTGAGGGTCCGAGTCTGTGGGGATGAGACTGTGAAGCGCAGAGGCGAGGCGGATTCAGAGATGGAATTGCTTCGAGCCATGAAGCTTCACATGTCTCACTCCCTAGACTGGAACAAGACCTCACGGGCCTTACCGTGTTCAGCGGTGTAGTGTAAAGGCTAATATATATATATATATATATATATATATATATATATATATATATAATTATATAAACCGGTATATATATACTGTAAGTTCTCGTTTCTCTGGATTCTTTCTGCTATTTCTGTTGTTCCTCTCACTCACTCACTCACACACACACACACACGCACATGTAACACACCCTCATACCCACACCCACATGCACACACACACAGACCCCCCCCCCCACACACACACCTTCCACAACAACCATCCTCAGATTGCTTGGGTTTGTATTGAAGTGTAAACAATGAAGACAGAATACTGACCGGAAAATTAGCTACCATAGTTTTAGGTTGCATGTAACTAAACGAGTACGGTATTTAAAATGTTACCTCCGCCAGCTAAATTCGACGGTGGTTATGTTATCGCCTACGTTTGTGTATTGGTTTGTTCGTCTGTAAACAATATATCTCCCAAAGTTATCAAACCGATTTTTGCGACATTTGGTGGGCAGATAGGGTATGTGCCAAGGAAGAAGTGATTCAATGTATTTGGTGGGCAGATAGGGTATGCGCCAAGGAAGAAGTGATTCAATGTATTTGGTGGGCAGATAGGGTATGTGCCAAGGAAGAAGTGATTCAATGTATTTGGTGGGCAGATAGGGTATGCACCAAGGAAGAAGTGATTCAATGTATTTGGTGGGCAGATAGGGTATGTGCCAAGGAAGAAGTGATTCAATGTATTTGGTGGGCAGATAGGGTATGCACCAAGGAAGAAGTGATTCAATGTATTTGGTGGGCAGATAGGGTTTGTATGTGCCAAGGAAGAAGTGATTCAATGTATTTGGTGGGCAGATAGGGTATGCACCAAGGAAGAAGTGATTCAATGTATTTGGTGGGCAGATAGGGTATGTGCCAAGGAAGAAGTGATTCAATGTATTGTTTATGATCCGGATCATATCCTGGAACCCAGATCCAGAAGAATATTTAGGCCTATGATATTAAGGGGGCCCACCTCGCTTGTTTTCTCTTTCTCTCGCTCTCTCTTTGGTTTGTATCCATTCGGCACCATTCAGCATACTGTTTTAAGACGTTTACCCCATCCAGGTGCCAATATTTTCCTGGCGAGCGGTAGCGAGCCAGCATATATATATATATTTTTTTGACAACAAGCTAAATTTGTACATTATTCTATTAGAAAAATTTCTCCGGCGAAGCCGGATTTCTCCATACAATACTGGCTCGCTATCGCTTGCCAGGAAGAAATCGACACCTGGATGGGGATAAACGTCTTAAAACAGTTGGCTGAATGGGGCCGAATGGATACAAGCCAGTGAAAGATAGAAAAGGAGAGAAAGACAAAAACAAGCCGGTGACCCCCCTTAATGGTAAAGAACCATTCAGCGTAGACGGAGGTATGCGCTCTACCGAGTGTCCGTCTAGTATTATTGTTGTTTTGCCTGGCAGCATATTATGGTCAGCTGGGGATGAGCCAATATAAAGCGAGTACCGTGTTTGATATACCCAATTGAAATGTAAAAGTCAAATAGTTATTAACCCGTTCAGTACCGGTTGTGTCCTTTTCAATTTATCCTAGCTTCTAATAGACGATTTTATTAAGTTTCAGAAGGGTCTCCAGGCATTAACAGGCTTCGAACTATCTTAACCCTTTTTACTGCCATAGATCCTTCTTAAACTGCACAAATTCGTTTAAATATAGGTTGCATATAATGCCAAGAGGTCGCTGGTATAGAAGGGGTTAATCATAGATAATTGTTCATTGTTATTTACTGGATAGGAATATTCCACAAGCCAAGCCCGTCAACACTCACCTGAGGGTTTAAACTATTTGGATTGGTTGCCGCATTTATGTGGAATTTGAAAAAAAAAAAAAAAAAAAACTCAATGATGAAGCGAGGGGTGGAGGTTCAATAAGTCAATTGGATGTGGCGTGGTAGTTATACAATTACCAAGTTAATATAGTATAATAATATATGTTTATAATATAAATCATATATTATACTGTATATGCCACGCGTACGCCGTGACAGTATTTAGCCTTAATATCATATTGGTTAGTTAATATACTGAATATACAATATACATTATCAGCTGAATAGAAACACACAAGCAACATTTGGAACTCTCTCCCGCAATCTGTCTTTTCCTCATCCTAAGACTTAAACTGCTTCAAGCTCCGTGTGTGCAGACATTTTGACTCTAACATACCTTGATTTTGGCTCTCTGTCGCTCTTTCAACTTTAGGGGAGACACTTGTTACAGACAACTGGGCCTTTTGTCTCCTTCATTCACAAAGATTAAAAAGAAAACATTTGAGGAGGAGCACTTTATTGTCAATAATATTATATTTTCGTCTTCCATTCATTATTTATATATTTTCTTGGATATTCTCTTTCTTTTTGCCCTTTGTTTTCTCGTTCACCTCTCCCTCTTCTCCTTTATCGGCATTTGTCTGTTATTCTCTCTTCGCTTGTCTCTTTCTTTCTTCGGTATGCGCTCTCTCTTCTCTATTCTGTTGCCTCCCATTCTATTAGTTCTAGCATCTGTTCTTTGCTTCTTAGTTTTCTTCTTCTTCTTCTTCTTAATATTCTTCTTCTTTTTTTCTTAATTTCTCTCTCCCTCCATCCCCCCTCTCTCTCTCTCTCTCTCTCTCACACACACACACACACACAAACACACACACACACACACACACACACACACACTCTCTCTCTAAAAAAAAAAATATGTTGTTGTTTGTTTTCCTTTGTATGTCCTCCCCCCCTCCTCCCTATCTGCACCAGCTGCTGTTCCTTGTGTGTCCATTTATTTCCCAGCACTTGCTTTCTACGTTGTACTTTAAGAGGAGATGGTTGGCTTTTATGGACCTTCTTCTCCCTCATGTATAAACCCATTAGTTTTCAAATGTGAAGACGTTCGGCCCATTAGTTTGGCGATTTTAAGACCTTTCGTCCCATTTTTTGTTGTCAATATTTTGACCGTTCGTGCCATTTAGGTGTCGATTTCTTCTTGGCGAGCGATAGCATGCCTATAATTTAGGAGTAATCGGCCTTCGTCCGGGACATTTTTATACCGAAAAATGTACACATTTATCTAGAAAGGAGATCTTGGGCTGATTTTTTTTTTAGCATGATGGAGTTCTAGAGAGGAAAGTAAAACAAAATGATAAATGTATAGACCAATAAATTAACCCATCCCCATTAAATATACAGTATATACTGTATATCCCCTCTGTTGTCTTCTCTGGTATAGTAAAGTAATTGTTTCCCTCTGTTGTCTTCTCTGCTATAGTAAAGTCATTGTTTCCCTCTGTTGTCTTCTCTGCTATAGTAAAGTCATTGTTTCCCTCTGTTGTCTTCTCTGCTATAGTAAAGTCATTGTTTCCCTCTTTTGTCTTCTCTGCTATAGTAAAGTAATTGTTTCCCTCTGTTGTCTTCTCTGCTATAGTAAAGTCATTGTTTCCCTCTGTTGTCTTCTCTGCTATAGTAAAGTCATTGTTTCCCTCTGTTGTCTTCTCTGCTATAGTAAAGTCATTGTTTCCCTCTTTTGTCTTCTCTGCTATAGTAAAGTAATTGTTTCCCTCTGTTGTCTTCTCTGCTATAGTAAAGTAATTGTTTCCCTCTTTTGTCTTCTCTGCTATAGTAAAGTCATTGTTTCCCTCTGTTGTCTTCTCTGCTATAGTAAAGTTATTGTTTCCCTCTGTTGTCTTCTCTGGTATAGTAAAGTAATTGTTTCCCTCTGTTGTCTTCTCTGCTATAGTAAAGTAATTGTTTCCCTCTGTTGTCTTCTCTGCTATAGTAAAGTCATTGTTTCCCTCTTTTGTCTTCTCTGCTATAGTAAAGTCATTGTTTCCCTCTGTTGTCTTCTCTGCTATAGTAAAGTAATTGTTTCCCTCTGTTGTCTTCTCTGCTATAGTAAAGTAATTGTTTCCCTCTGTTGTCTTCTCTGCTATAGTAAAGTAATTGTTTCCCTCTGTTGTCTTCTCTGCTATAGTAAAGTAATTGTTTCCCTCTTTTGTCTTCTCTGCTATAGTAAAGTCATTGTTCCCTCTGTTGTCTTATCTGCTATAGTAAAGTAATTGTTCCCTCTGTTGTCTTCTCTGCTATAGTAAAGTAATTATTGTTTCCCTCTGTTATCTTCTCTGCTATAGTAAAGTAATTGTTCCCTCTTTTGTCTTCTCTGCTATAGTAAAGTAATTGTTCCCTCTTTTGTCTTCTCTGGTATAGTAAAGTCATTGTTTCCCTCTTTTGGCTTCTCTGCTATAGTAAAGTAATTGTTTCCCTCTGTTGTCTTCTCTGCTATAGTAAAGTCATTGTTTCCCTCTTTTGTCTTCTCTGCTATAGTAAAGTCATTGTTTCCCTCTTTTGTCTTCTCTGCTATAGTAAAGTCATTGTTTCCCTCTTTTGTCTTCTCTGCTATAGTAAAGTAATTGTTTCCCTCTGTTGTCTTCTCTGCTATAGTAAAGTAATTGTTTCCCTCTGTTGTCTTCTCTGCTATAGTAAAGTCATTGTTTCCCTCTGTTGTCTTCTCTGCTATAGTAAAGTCATTGTTTCCCTCTGTTGTCTTCTCTGCTATAGTAAAGTAATTGTTTCCCTCTGTTGTCTTCTCTGCTATAGTAAAGTCATTGTTTCCCTCTTTTGTCTTCTCTGCTATAGTAAAGTAATTGTTTCCCTCTTTTGTCTTCTCTGCTATAGTAAAGTCATTGTTTCCCTCTGTTGTCTTCTCTGCTATAGTAAAGTAATTGTTTCCCTCTTTTGTCTTCTCTGCTATAGTAAAGTCATTGTTTCCCTCTTTTGTCTTCTCTGCTATAGTAAAGTAATTGTTTCCCTCTGTTGTCTTCTCTGCTATAGTAAAGTAATTGTTTCCCTCTGTTGTCTTCTCTGCTATAGTAAAGTAATTGTTTCCCTCTGTTGTCTTCTCTGCTATAGTAAAGTAATTGTTTCCCTCTTTTGTCTTCTCTGCTATAGTAAAGTAATTGTTTCCCTCTGTTGTCTTCTCTGCTATAGTAAAGTCATTGTTTCCCTCTTTTGTCTTCTCTGCTATAGTAAAGTAATTGTTTCCCTCTGTTGTCTTCTCTGCTATAGTAAAGTCATTGTTTCCCTCTGTTGGCTTCTCTGCTATAGTAAAGTAATTGTTTCCCTCTGTTGTCTTCTCTGCTATAGTAAAGTCATTGTTTCCCTCTTTTGTCTTCTCTGCTATAGTAAAGTAATTGTTTCCCTCTTTTGTCTTCTCTGCTATAGTAAAGTCATTGTTTCCCTCTGTTGTCTTCTCTGCTATAGTAAAGTCATTGTTTCCCTCTGTTGTCTTCTCTGCTATAGTAAAGTCATTGTTTCCCTCTGTTGGCTTCTCTGCTATAGTAAAGTCATTGTTTCCCTCTGTTGTCTTCTCTGCTATAGTAAAGTCATTGTTTCCCTCTTTTGTCTTCTCTGCTATAGTAAAGTAATTGTTTCCCTGTTTTGTCTTCTCTGCTATAGTAAAGTCATTGTTTCCCTCTTTTGTCTTCTCTGCTATAGTAAAGTAATTGTTTCCCTCTGTTGTCTTCTCTGCTATAGTAAAGTAATTGTTTCCCTCTTTTGTCTTCTCTGCTATAGTAAAGTCATTGTTTCCCTCTTTTGTCTTCTCTGCTATAGTAGTCATTGTTTCCCTCTTTTGTCTTCTCTGCTATAGTAAAGTCATTGTTTCCCTCTGTTGGCTTCTCTGCTATAGTAAAGTCATTGTTTCCCTCTTTTGTCTTCTCTGCTATAGTAAAGTCATTGTTCCCTCTTTTGTCTTCTCTGCTATAGTAAAGTAATTGTTTCCCTCTTTTGTCTTCTCTGCTATAGTAAAGTCATTGTTTCCCTCTTTTGTCTTCTCTGCTATAGTAAAGTCATTGTTTCCCTCTTTTGTCTTCTCTGCTACTGTATAGTAAAGTAATTGTTTCCCTCTTTTGTCTTCTCTGCTATAGTAAAGTAATTGTTTCCCTCTTTTGTCTTCTCTGCTATAGTAAAGTAATTGTTTCCCTCTTTTGTTTTCTCTGCTATAGTAAAGTCATTGTTTCCCTCTTTTGTCTTCTCTGGTATAGTAAAGTCATTGTTTCCCTCTTTTGTCTTCTCTGCTATAGTAAAGTAATTGTTTCCCTCTTTTGTCTTCTCTGCTATAGTAAAGTCATTGTTTCCCTCTTTTGTCTTCTCTGCTATAGTAAAGTCATTGTTTCCCTCTTTTGTCTTCTCTGCTATAGTAAAGTCATTGTTTCCCTCTGTTGTCTTCTCTGCTATAGTAAAGTCATTGTTTCCCTCTTTTGTCTTCGCTGCTATAGTAAAGTAATTGTTTCCCTCTGTTGTCTTCTCTGCTATAGTAAAGTCATTGTTTCCCTCTGTTGGCTTCTCTGCTATAGTAAAGTAATTGTTTCCCTCTGTTGTCTTCTCTGCTATAGTAAAGTCATTGTTTCCCTCTTTTGTCTTCTCTGCTATAGTAAAGTCATTGTTTCCCTCTTTTGTCTTCTCTGCTATAGTAAAGTCATTGTTTCCCTCTTTTGTCTTCTCTGCTATAGTAAAGTCATTGTTTCCCTCTTTTGTCTTCTATGCTATAGTAAAGTCATTGTTTCCCTCTGTTGTCTTCTCTGCTATAGTAAAGTCATTGTTTCCCTCTGTTGTCTTCTCTGCTATAGTAAAGTCATTGTTTCCCTCTTTTGTCTTCTATGCTATAGTAAAGTCATTGTTTCCCTCTGTTGTCTTCTCTGCTATAGTAAAGTCATTGTTTCCCTCTTTTCAAAGTATTCTATGTTTTTTTTGGTTCTTTCATCGACACACACGCACACACACACTCTCTCTCTCCTCCATTCTATCGTCTTTTTCTGTTTGCTTTTAGATTATATTTCATCAGCCCCTCCCCCACCCATCTCTCTCACTCTCACTCTCTCTCTCTCTCGTTTACTCATTCTTCCCCTTATCATATCCTCATCCTTTTTCTTTTACTAATATTGTTTCTACATATATAATTTACTCTTATCATTAGTATATTACAAAATAATTTCAATCACGTCTTTTGTTAATATATGCTTTTCAAATTTCTTTCACATTCATCCGTATAACATAAAACCAATTCCATATTTCCACAACATTAGGGGTTAATAAAATGTTCGTAATATATTAGGCTACCTCACTGACTTCACTGTAATTATATTTATCCCTCTCCGACATATGACGAAATTTTGTGCCTATTAGGGATACTTTAAAGCCTTTGTTACCATCAGGGGTGTTTAGAAACCTTTAGTTTAGTTACTTCAACCTCTGCAGTTGTCTTTGAGTTAGCTGTGGGCAGAAAACTAATTTTGGAGAAGTACCGGTAATTATAAGAGTGAGAGAACTCTATTTCTTATTGCTAATCTGGCAACCTCTGCGTCATATGTGCGTGAAATGGATATATATATATATATATATATATATATATATATATATATATATATATATATATATATTGTGACGCACCCAGTGCGTGGCAACGCAACCTGATTGTACTCCTTGGTACTCCACTGTACCGCCACTGTGTGGTACCGCTGTACCGCTGTACCGTGCTGGCTGCTTATATTGAGTGTGACAACGTATAACTATGTTCTTTGTATCTCTGCAAAGGTCTCGTCATGTGCTAACCAGTGGTGGGTTTTGTTTTAAGCCATGTCGAGACCTTCCATTTAATATGTAGTATCAATAGAGAAGTTGATAGATAAGACAATAGGAATTCAGAGAGAGAGAGTGAGTTAGACTTCAGAGCGAGAGGGTAGCAATGCGCCACGCTGCCGGGGGGGTGGTTGCCAGACGTATGGACCGGTTGGCAGCCCTGCGCTTATAGCTAGGTGCGACAGGGTTGGTAGTCCATTGCCGCCTGCCTATGCTGCCTGGGCTGCCCATGTTGTCGTGCTGCACATTGCCTGGAGGCTCGCTGTGTGTTCCATGATCAGGTTGCCTAGAACCTTTGAGATTCTAACATCCCTTGCCCTCTCTCCCAATTTCTCACGGTTGCACTCTTTCTCTCTGACGACATTACTCTCATTTCATTCTTCTCTCTATTTAAATGCATAACCTTCCCTTGAGGTCCTAAAGGAGTTTCAGCACTCACCTCTCGTATTACTCTTAGGACAAGCATATATTTACATGTATTAGATTTAAGGGGTTAATGTGAACAGCGATCTTCTTGATGAGGATAGTTGGTGAACGTTCTACATGTTCACGAGTTATATGCCCAGCTCATCATCCAATTTGTGACTAGACTAGTGCCATGTGTAAGAGCCCGACCATGCCCAGGAGTTGTCTGTAGAGGGGCGAGGACTTAGCCTTGATTTGCCTACCGAGCCAGGAGCGAGTGCAGTACCAGAGACTACAGCTCGCTCGTAGTGCCGGTATAGTAGAGTAACGTAATTTATCTGTCCTTGTGTTCTCTGCAGTCTTTTCCTGGGTTCTCGCTTTCGGTGCTGGGACTCGTTGTTCCTGTGACTTGGCCTGCTAGCTAGAACACATGGGGATGATGAGTGGGTGATATCTTTATTTTACTATGCATTGCAGCTCTCTTTAAGTTTATGTATATAACACTTTACAATACACATTACTCACACACAAGACAACACTATTAATACTTTCATGTATCAATTAACTGCACTGTCGTTTTGCTGCTGTGTCCGGAGTTCTGTTGCGTAGGGCGCATACGGACTCAGAGGGGAGACAGAGTGAGAGAAGCGAAGTAGCCTATGCGGTAGTAGGCTACCGGCGCAGTACTGTTGCCTGCAACCTTTTAGTAATTCCAAGTATAGATTCATTATTACAATAAGTGACTACTGTTTATGTTCCTTCCATGTGTATTATTAGGTATCTACTGGATCATGAACATCTTGTATGCTACATGCTAGTGCATGTTAGTAGGGGACAGTTATTCTAGTGCACGCGCTTTCAAGTAGGCGTGTACATTTGTCATTTAGCATTTCACTGTCATACCTTTAGCCTGCTTCTATTCTACATTATTAGAGGCTTAATATTAACGTAGTTTCTTGAGTATTGCATTTCTTTAGTAATAACGTAACCTATAAATGTCTGAGGGAGTTTAGCCTCATAGCCTACCCCTGTTGTACACTTTCGCCGAGTTAAGGTACCTCGTTACCATAGACGATAACTCTGTAGGGCGTTGGTGCTTTTGTTGTCTGGAGCATATAGTATTTGGGACTGGAATCGAGCGTGTCGTTGTCACATAAGCCATTTCTGTCCTACGATCAAGAATCCCGAATATGTATTGCCGATCCAGCCGTAACAAAATGGCGACCTTGCACAAGATTCAGTAGTATCCTATCACATGTTTTTTGGAGAACTATTCTATGCTACCTAGTAGAGCTGGCTAGAATTTTCTTGCATATTGGAGGAATTTTTATTGTGTCATTATTGTATTGGTGGACTTGCAGCTTGTTTCGTTAGGGGTGTCTAGAGTAGAGTCATTCAAGCATCTTTAACATTTTGTGAGTCGAGACTGCAATTAGTAATAAGCACTTCTTTTTTTTTATGAACAGCAATTGTATAACCAGCACTATGTCTAATGACTCATCATTTACGGGGGAGGATAACACGGTACAGCCTAGTGACCAGCAAGTACAACAGATATTTAGGGAGGGGAGTGTTATAAGTGGAGAGAGGGATGCCCGGGCATTTTTGCAGACACCTTTGACCGAACAGCGCCTGCAGGCTATTGATTGTTACGGTCTTCGCTGTTTAGCCACGGTTTTGGGGCGGGACTGTCCTGACAGTTGGCCCAAGAAGAATTTGGTGGCATGTTTGTTGGGTGATGGCGATGGGGCGGTGGGTGGAGTGGGGTCTTGGGGGGTTCCCTCCAAGCCTCCATTCCACTCTACCCCTGAGCTGGGCCCTCAGCCAGCGAGTCTTAGCACGATGCAGCAGGAGGGTTCTCAATGGCAAGCTGGCTTACCCATAAACACGTCTCGGTGTGGATCCCCCATTTTGTGCTCTCCCCCCCCAGGCCTGTCTCCTGAGATGTTATTTCAGCTAGAACTAGCTAAGTTTAAGCTGCAGGAGACTCAGATACAACAGGCTAGTATAGAACGGATTAAGCTGCAGGAGACTCAGATACAACAGGCTAGTATAGAACGCATAGAGGTTGCTAGAATCCAAGCCAATCAGGATGCAACCAGGTACCAGGCTGAAATGGATGTCGAGAAGTCTAGAGTAGAGACCACGGGGCGTCATCTCGGTGGTGGGCACCGGGTTACAGACTCACTTTCGCATTTAATTAAGTTAGTACCCGCATTTGATGAGACAGCAGTGACTGAGTTTTTTGCTCGTTTCGAAAAGAAGTGTCGTGAGTATGACTGGCCGGAGGTTAAATGGGCAGCATTAGTTTCATCACGTCTAGTGGGTAAGGGGTTGAAAGCCTACGATGCACTGTCACTGGACGAGAGTGTAGTGTATGGACTGGTGAAGGAGGCTGTGCTCCGGGCCTACGAACTGCAACCCGAAACTTATAGATTGAAGTTCCGTGGCGTGAATAAGAAGAGCGACGTCAGTTTTATGGAGCACGCACGGGACTTAACAGATGCAGGTAATAACTGGTTTCGGTCCGAGCACGCAGAGTCGGCTGAGGAAATTAAGCAACTTTTCTATCTGGAACAGTTTTACAAATGTACTGGAACCGATCTAACGCTGAACATTAAGGAAAAATGTCCCAAGACAGTAGAGGAGGCTGCCAAGATGGCAGACCTCAGATTATCATTGATTCGTGGTTGCGGTGCCGCTCAGAGGGCTGAGTCAGGGCAGAAGGGGCGCTATACCCCACCCACCAGAGTTTTCGATAATAACAAATCCTATGACACACATAACCACACTAAATGCATTGCACCTAATAACACCTACAAACACAAGCCTCTCCCGTTTACTAAAGGTCAGGCCCCTTCTTCGCCCGCACAAGGGAAGAAGCCCATTGGGGATGTGAAATGTTACAAATGTCAGAAGCTAGGCCATTATTCACGTGAGTGCCCTAGTAACACTCCCGCTAAGCCGGTGTCATTGGTTCACAGTATCGGTGTGTCTCTGAAGGCTGCAGCAACTGCCCGGGGTAGGTTGTCAGCAGCTGAGGCACACGCGGTAAAGAAGCGTACGGAAGGCTCGACACCTGTCCGGGACACTTTCTGTAACCATCGGGGACACGGGTTTGTGAGCTGGGGGAGTGAACTACGGAGGGTTGACTTGCTGAGGGATACGGGGGCTTCGCAAACTTTGTTGAGGAACTTCACAGGGAAACCGATAAATGCGGCCAGAGTTGTTGTGGTGCAGGGTATAAATGCTACGAGGTCATACCCACTTGTGAGGTTGGAGTTGAGAGTGGGAGAGGTGTGCAGGGAGCTGGATGTAGGGATCGTTGAGTGTTTGCCAGTTGAGGGCGTCGACCTTCTTCTCGGCAACGACTTTGCGGTGCCCACTTCCGGGACTCCACCCTTAGTCGTTGCCGAGAGGGCGGCCGACGTGGATGGTGAGAATCGGGAATGGGTTGGGAGGTGCCAACAGGATAAGATGGCCTGTGTGGTAACCCGATCTCGCTCTGCGGCTCCTGCACAGCCTAGCACTCAACCTCGGGGACAGTGGAGGAAGGATCAGGAGAAGGTTGCTAAGGGCAGGAAAAGGGACATTGATTCTGCTGCACTTCTCGGTGATTCGGTACTTGGACCTATAATAAACACGGGAGTTGACTCTGGCCCAGATATGGTGTGTAACAAGGCAGAGTTGGGTAAGACTTCGCGTGAGGCAAGAGCTGTAGCGAGAGCCACTAAGGCAGTAGAGCCTACTAGCCGGGGTAATGTCTTATTACAAAACCATCTTGATGCATTGACGCCCAGGGACATTAGTGAGCAGCAGCTGCAAGACGCTAGCCTAGCTCGTTATAGCAATGGTGCCATAGAGTTGGAGGAAGATGGGGATGCGAAGCCGGGAGATTTCTTTAGGCTCAACAGGATATTGTACCGCAGATTTCTAGACCCCAAATCGAAGTGGGAGGGCGGTGCGAGGGTAGTAGACCAGGTGGTTGTTCCAAATAAGTATAGAGAGTCCTTATTGTGTCTGGCGCATGATGTGCCGGTGGCGGGTCATTTGGGGGTAACAAAAACATTGGCGGCATTGGGCAGGTTTTTCTGGTGGCCTGGGGTCAAGGCTGATGTCTGTGCATGGGTGGCTGGGTGTGCGACCTGCCAGACAACGGGGAAGCCTAACCAGACAATCCCGAAGGCACCTTTGTTTCCCATACCTGTCACCGGGCCTCCGTTCAGCAAAGTTGTAGTAGATTTGGTTGGCCCTTTCCCGCCTACTAGTAGTGGCAATAAATTCCTGTTGACAATCATGGATGTGGCTACGAGATACCCGGACGCATACCCCATGAGAAACGGCTCGGCAAAGGCAGTTGTTAAAAACTTATTATTGTTCTGTTCCCGTTATGGATTTCCACGTGAGGTGCAGTCAGACCAGGGGAGCAATTTTACATCCAAATTGTTCAAGCAAACCCTTCAGTTGCACGGTATATGTTCTGTAGTGTCGTCAGCCTACCATCCCGAGAGTCAGGGAGTCTTGGAGCGGTGGCACTCGACCCTGAAGAGTATGCTACGCTGTTACTGTGCAGAACATGACACTGATTGGGATTTGGGTCTGCCGTATGTTCTGTTCGCTGCACGTGAAGTCCCAGGAGAGAGCCTGGGGTTCAGTCCAAATCAACTAGTCTTTGGCCATAATGTGAGAGGACCTTTAAGTATGGTGAAAGAGATCTGGGAGGGCGAAGAGAAGCCGGGGTCTGTACTTAAATATATCCTTGAGAGCCGGGAGAGACTTATAGGTTGCATGGCAGCGGCAGGTAATAACTTGGTTAATGCACAGGCGGTCATGAAGCACCAGTATGACGCCAAGGTGAAGCTTCGGGAGTTTTCGGTGGGTCAGGAGGTAATGTTGCTTTTACCTTTGCCTGGACACCCCCTTTCTGCCAAGTTTATTGGGCCGTATGTGGTGGCTAAGAAACTGTCCGACCTTGATTATCTCGTTGCAACACCTGACCGTAGAAAAAAACATCAGTTATGTCATGTTAACCTCATGAAAGAGTATGTGAGACGCCCCTCAGAGCCTCTCACTGTCCCTGTGCTGGCCTGCAGCGGCCAGGGTGGAGAAGGAGGTGGGGACAGTCATGCTGCTGAGGAGGATAGCTGGGACTGTGTCATTTCCGCGGAACAGTGGGCGGGGAATACTGAACAAGAGGCTAGGCAAGCTGTAAGTCACCTGCCTGAGCACCAGGGTGCTGCTGTCCTAGGCCTGTTCAGGTCATACCCCTCTGTTTTCGCCGAACACCCAGGTCTCACTACTCAGGTAACGCACGACGTGGACGTCGGTGATAATGTGCCCTTCAAGTCAGTGCCCTACCGTGTGCCCCCGGTAAAGTTGCCAGCTTTACGGGAGGAGTTAAAGTACATGGTTGAGAGAGGGATGATCACTGAAGGTTATGTGAAGTGGACATCACCCGTCACGTTGCAGCCAAAACCTGACGGCAAGGTGCGGTTCTGCATAGATTTTCGTAGGCTAAATGGCTTGACCACTACCAACCCTTACCCTTTGCCTCGAGTTGACGACAGCGTGGACAAGATAGGGAATGCAAAGTACCTTACTAAAATTGATCTTGTAAAAGGCTACTGGCAAGTACCCCTGTCGGACCGAGCTAAGCAAGTTTGTGGTTTTGTGGTAG
>JBAKBP010003882.1:53647-145290 GCA_037953745.1 Lithodes maja
CAATTACTTTACTATAGCAGAGAAGTCAAAAGAGGGAAACAATTACTTTACTATAGCAGAGAAGACAACAGAGGGAAACAATTACTTTACTATAGCAGAGAAGACCAAAGGGAAACAATTACTTTACTATAGCAGAGAAGACAAAAGAGGGAAACAAATTACTTTACTATAGCAGAGAAGGCAAAAGAGGGAAACAATTACTTTACTACTGTATAGCAGGGAAGACAAAAGAGGGAACAATTACTTTACTACTGTATAGCAGGGAAGACAAAAGAGGGAACAATTACTTTACTATAGCAGAGAAGACAAAAGAGGGAAACAATTACTTTACTATAGCAGAGAAGACAAAAGAGGGAAACAAATTACTTTACTATAGCAGAGAAGGCAAAAGAGGGAAACAATTACTTTACTACTGTATAGCAGGGAAGCCAAAAGAGGGAACAATTACTTTACTACTGTATAGCAGGGAAGACAAAAGAGGGAACAATTACTTTACTATAGCAGAGAAGACAAAAGAGGGAAACAAATTACTTTACTATAGCAGAGAAGGCAAAAGAGGGAAACAATTACTTTACTACTGTATAGCAGGGAAGACAAAAGAGGGAACAATTACTTTACTACTGTATAGCAGAGAAGACAAAAGAGGGAACAATTACTTTACTATAGCAGAGAAGACAACAGAGGGAAACAATTACTTTACTATAGCAGAGAAGACAAAAGAGGGAAACAATTACTTTACTATAGCAGAGAAGACAAAAGAGGGAAACAATTACTTTACTATAGCAGAGAAGACAAAAGAGGGAAACAAATACTTTACTATAGCAGAGAAGACAAAAGAGGGAAACAATTACTTTACTATAGCAGAGAAGACAAAAGAGGGAAACAAATACTTTACTATAGCAGAGAAGACAAAAGAGGGAACAATTACTTTGCTATAGCAGAGAAGACAAAAGAGGGAAACAATTACTTTACTATAGCAGAGAACACAAAAGAGGGAAACAATTACTTTACTATAGCAGAGAAGACAAAAGAGGGAAACAATTACTTTACTATAGCAGAGAAGACAAAAGAGGGAAACAATTACTTTGCTATAGCAGAGAAGACAAAAGAGGGAAACAATTACTTTACTATAGCAGAGAAGACAACAGAGGGAAACAATTACTTTGCTATAGCAGAGAAGACACCAGAGGGAAATAATTACTTTACTATAGCAGAGAAGACAAAAGAGGGAAAGAATTACTTTACTATAGCAGAGAAGACAACAGAGGGAAACAATTACTTTACTATAGCAGAGAAGACAACAGAGGGAAACAATTACTTTACTATAGCAGAGAAGACAACAGAGGGAAACAATTACTTTACTATAGCAGAGAAGACAACAGAGGGAAACAATTACTTTACTATAGCAGAGAAGACAACAGAGGGAAACAATTACTTTACTATAGCAGAGAAGACAAAAGAGGGAAACAATTACTTTACTATAGCAGAGAAGACAACAGAGGGAAACAATTACTTTACTATAGCAGAGAAGACAAAAGAGGGAAACAATTACTTTACTATAGCAGAGAAGACAACAGAGGGAAACAATTACTTTGCTATAGCAGAGAAGACAACAGAGGGAAACAATTACTTTACTATAGCAGAGAAGCCAAAGAGGGAAACAATTACTTTACTATAGCAGAGAAGACAAAAGAGGGAACAATTACTTCACTATAGCAGAGAAGACAAAAGAGGGAAACAATTACTTTACTATAGCAGAGAAGCCAAAGAGGGAAACAATTACTTTGCTAAAGCAGAGAAGACAAAAGAGGGAAACAATTACTTTACTATAGCAGAGAAGACAACAGAGGGAAACAATTACTTTAGTATAGCAGAGAAGACAACAGAGGGAAATAATTACTTTACTATAGCAGAGAAGACAAAAGAGGGAAACAATTACTTTACTATAGCAGAGAAGACAACAGAGGGAAACAATTACTTTACTATAGCAGAGAAGCCAAAGAGGGAAACAATTACTTTACTATAGCAGAGAAGACAAAAGAGGGAACAATTACTTTGTTATAGCAGAGAAGACAAAAGAGGGAAACAATTACTTTACTATAGCAGAGAAGACAACAGAGGGAAACAATTACTTTACTATAGCAGAGAAGACAAAAGAGGGAACAATTACTTTGTTATAGCAGAGAAGACAAAAGAGGGAAACAATTACTTTGTTATAGCAGAGAAGACAACAGAGGGAAACAAATACTTTACTATAGCAGAGAAGACAAAAGAGGGAACAATTACTTTGTTATAGCAGAGAAGACAACAGAGGGAAACAATTACTTTACTATAGCAGAGAAGACAAAAGAGGGAACAATTACTTTGTTATAGCAGAGAAGACAAAAGAGGGAAACAATTACTTTACTATAGCAGAGAAGACAACAGAGGGAAACAATTACTTTACTATAGCAGAGAAGACAACAGAGGGAAACAATTACTTTACTATAGCAGAGAAGACAACAGAGGGAAACAATTACTTTACTATAGCAGAGAAGACAAAAGAGGGAACAATTACTTTGTTATAGCAGAGAAGACAAAAGAGGGAAACAATTACTTTGTTATAGCAGAGAAGACAACAGAGGGAAACAATTACTTTACTATAGCAGAGAAGACAAAAGAGGGAACAATTACTTTGTTATAGCAGAGAAGACAACAGAGGGAAACAATTACTTTACTATAGCAGAGAAGACAAAAGAGGGAACAATTACTTTGTTATAGCAGAGAAGACAAAAGAGGGAAACAATTACTTTACTATAGCAGAGAAGACAACAGAGGGAAACAATTACTTTACTATAGCAGAGAAGACAACAGAGGGGATATATATAGTGTAAATTTAAGGGGGATGGGTTAATTTATTGGTCTATACACTTATTTATAATTTTGTTTTACTTTCCTCTCTAGACCTCCATCATGCTAAAAAAAATCATCTCCAAGATCTCCTTTCTAGATAAATGTGTACATTTTTCGGTATAAAAATGTCCCGGACGAAGGCCGATTACTCCTAAATTACAGGCTTGCTATCGCTCGCCAGGAAAAAATCGACACCTAAATGGCACGAACGGTCAAAATATTGAAAAACAAAAAATGGGACGAAAGGTCTTAAAATCGCCAAAGTAATGGGCCGAGCGTCTTCACATTTGAAAACTAATGGGGTTATACATGAGGGAGAAGAAGGTCCATAAAAGCCAACCATCTCTCCTTAAAGAACAACGTAGAAAGCAAGTGCTGGGAAATAAATGGACATACAAGGAACAGCAGCTGGTGCAGATAGGGAGGAGGGGGGGAGGAGGACATACAAAGGAAAACAAACAACAACATATATTTTTGTTTAGAGAGAGAGAGAGAGTGTGTGTGTGTGTGTGTGTGTGTGTGTGTGTGTGTGTGTGTGTGTGTGTGAGAGAGAGAGAGGGAGAGAGAAATTAAGACAAAAAGAAGAAGAATATTAAGAAGAAGAAGAAGAAGAAGAATAAGAAGCAAAGAACAGTTGCTAAAACGAATAGAATGGGAGGCAACAGAATAGAGAAGATAGAGCGCATACCGAAGAAGGAAAGAGACAAGCGAAGAGAGAATAACAGACAAATGCCGATAAAGGAGAAGAGGGAGAGGTAAACGAGAAAACAAAGGGCAAAAAGAAAGAGAATATCCAAGAAAATATATAAATAATGAATGGAAGACGAAAATATAATATTATTGACAATAAAGTGCTCCTCAAATGTTTTCTTTTTAATCTTTGTGAATGAAGGAGACAAAAGGCACAGTTGTCTGTAACAAGTGTCTCCCCCAAAGTTGAAAGAGCGACAGAGAGCCAAAATCAAGGTATGTTGAGTCAAAATGTTTGCACACACGGAGCTTGAAGCAGTTTAAGTCATAGGATGAGGACAAGACAGATTGCGGGAGAGAGTTCCAAATGTTGCTTGTGTGTTTCTATTCAGCTGATATGTATATATTCAATATATTAACTAACCAATATTATATGGTATTAAGGCTAAATACTGTCACGGCGTACACGTGGCATATACAGTATAATATATGATTTATATTATAAACATATTATTATACTATAATTATTAACTTGGTAATTGTATAACTACCACGCCACATCCAATTGACTTATTGAACCTCCACCCCTCGCTTCATCATTGATTTTTTTTTTTTTTTTTTTTCAAAATCCACATAAATGCGGCAACCAATCCAAATAGTTTAATCCCTCAGGTGAGTGTTGACGGGCTTGGCTTGTGGAATATTCCTATCCAGTACATAACAATGAACAATTATCTATGATTAACCCCTTCTATACCAGCGACCTCTTGGCATTATATTCAACCTATATTTAAACGAATTTGTGCAGTTTAAGAAGGATCTATGGCAGTAAAAAGGGTTAAGATAGTTCGAAGCCTGTAAATACCTGGAGACCCTTCTGAAACTTAATACAATCGTCTATTAGAAGCTAGGATAAATTGAAAAGGACACAACGGGTACTGAACGGGTTAATAACTATTTGACTTCTACATTTCAATTGGGTATCTCAAACACGGTTCTCGCTTTATATTGGTTCATCCCCAGCTGACCATAATATGCTGCCAGGCAAAACAACAATAATACTAGACGGACACTCGGTAGAGCGCATACCTCCGTCTACGCTCAATGGTTCTTTACCATTAAGGGGGGTCACCGGCTTGTTTTATCTTTCTCTCCTTTTCTCTCTTTCACTGGCTTGTATCCATTCCGCCCTATTCAGCCAACTGTTTTAAGACGTTTATCCCCATCCAGGTGTCGATTTCTTCCTGGCGAGCGATAGCGAGCCAGGAAGAAATCCGGCTTCGACGGACACATTTTTCTATAGAATAATGTACAAATTTAGCTTGCTGTCAAAACAAAAATATATATATGCTGGCTCGCTACCGCTCGTCAGGAAAATATTGACACCTGGATGGGGGTAAACGTCTTAAAACAGTATGCTGAATGGTGCTGAATGGATACAAACCAAAGAGAGAGGGAGAGAAAGAGAAAACAAGCGAGGTGGGCTCCCTTAATATCATAGGCCTAAATATTCTTCTGGATCTGGGTTCCAGGATATGATTCGGATCATAAAAAATACATTGAATCACTTCTTCCTTGGTGCATACCCTATCTGCCCACCAAATACATTGAATCACTTCTTCCTTGGTGCATACCCTATCTGCCCACCAAATACATTGAATCACTTCTTCCTTGGTGCATACCCTATCTGCCCACCAAATACATTGAATCACTTCTTCCTTGGTGCATACCCTATCTGCCCACCAAATACATTGAATCACTTCTTCCTTGGTGCATACCCTATCTGCCCACCAAATACATTGAATCACTTCTTCCTTGGTGCATACCCTATCTGCCCAGCAAATACATTGAATCACTTCTTCCTTGGTGCATACCCTATCTGCCCACCAAATACATTGAATCACTTCTTCCTTGGTGCATACCCTATCTGCCCACCAAATACATTGAATCACTTCTTCCTTGGTGCATACCCTATCTGCCCAGCAAATACATTGAATCACTTCTTCCTTGGTGCATACCCTATCTGCCCACCAAATACATTGAATCACTTCTTCCTTGGTGCATACCCTATCTGCCCACCAAATACATTGAATCACTTCTTCCTTGGTGCATACCCTATCTGCCCACCAAATACATTGAATCACTTCTTCCTTGGTGCATACCCTATCTGCCCACCAAATACATTGAATCACTTCTTCCTTGGTGCATACCCTATCTGCCCACCAAATACATTGAATCACTTCTTCCTTGGTGCATACCCTATCTGCCCACCAAATACATTGAATCCCTTCTTCCTTGGTGCATACCCTATCTGTCCAACAAATACATTGAATCACTTCTTCCTTGGTGCATACCCTACCTGCCCAACAAATACATTGAATCACTTCTTCCTTGGCGCATACCCTATATGCCCACCAAATGTCGCGAAAATCGGTTTGATAACTTTGGGAGGTATATTGTTTACAGACGAACAAACCAATACACAAACGTAGGCGATAACATAGCCACCGTCGAACTTACATGGCGGAGGTAACATTTTAAATACTGTACTCGTTTAGTTACATGCAACCTAAAACTATGGTAGCTAATTTTCCGGTCAGTATTTTTTCTTCATTATTTACCCTTCAATACAAACCCCAGCAATCTGAGGATGGTTGTTGTGGAAGGTGTGTGTGTGTGGGGGGGGGGGAGGGGGGTCTGTGTGTGTGTATGTGGGTGGGTGTATGAAGGTGTGTTATATGTGGGGGGGGGGGGGGGGGGTTTGGGGGGGGGGTCTGTGTGTGTGTGTGTATATGGGTGGGTGTATGAGGGTGTGTTTCATGTGGGTGTGTGTGGGTGTGTATATGTGTGTGTGGGGGGGGAGGGGGGTCTGTGTGTGTGGGTATGAGGGTGTGTTACATGTGGGTGTGTATATGTGTGTGTGGGGGGGGGGAGGGGGGTCTGTGTGTGTGTGTATGAGGGTGTGTTACATGTGGGTGTGTGTGGGTGTGTATATGTGTGTGGGTGGGTGGGGGCGGGTCTGTGTGTGTGTGTATGTGGGTGTGGGTATGAGGGTGTGTTACATGTGCGTGTGTGTAATAATAATAATAATAATAATAATCGGTTTATTTCAAGCCGGCAGCCAATGGGGCTGAAAATACACAGACTTAACCTAGATCTTATCCTAATGGATCAACAGACTGATCCTGGCAGCTAACGAGAGCGCCTACATACTCCCCCAAGGAGTAGGACGTGGGCAGGAGACTTTGTGGGTCCCCCGAGACGATCCGCCCAGATCTTGCCTTCACGGCCAGGGAAAGTTTTTGAGAGAACTTCCCCTGCCGGCGCGTGGGATCGAACCCCCGACACCAGAGCTAGCGCTCCCAATACAGAGTACTAAGCGCGCTCGGCCACCGTGACCGTTAACTGTTACTTTTACTTATATATTTTCTAGATCTCAAGTGACGGCGTCTCTTCCGTGGATTGACCTCCCAATCTACCAAGATTGGAAGCCAAAGCGTCACATTTTCCCTTTGCCCCTCAACTTTCTCTTCATAATTGCTGAGGGGCACAGGGACCTGGGTGGGGCTTTGATTTCCCGGACGTTTCCGCACCCTCCTCAGCTCCCCGCCATGGAGTGTCTTCGGTCACCCAGGCTTTATTGTGGTCGGCAGGGAGGGTTCTGTGGGGGTGCTCGGTTATGGCCTTGGCCTTGCTCGGGGCCTTGGGGCTGTTCGGCCAGGCAGCTTGGGGAACAACAACAACAACAACAACAACAACAACAGGCTCACTATAAAAAGGGCCAAGGATTTATATGGACTAGACTTGTGGAGTTGGGGCAGGGATACACACGGGTCAATTCGTTCACATGGCCGTTCTCCTTATAGTCTTTTTATCATAAATATTGCTTGTACCTCCACCCAAAAATAGTAGGAGGTTATGTTTTTGCCTCCGTTTATTTGTCTGTCTGTCTGTAAACAAGATAACTCAGAAAGTTATAAATCGATGTTCACGAAGTTGTTGGACAGATATATATTATGCGTCGAGGTAGAAGTGATTCACTTATGGAGGTGATCGGTAGAGCGCACACCTCCGCCAGTGTAGGCAGAGGTAAGCGCTCTCTACTTTCCAGAGTTGCTTTACTTGTACTTATACTACACATGCCATACGTATGCTAGACTTATTTGATTTACATTGTCCCATTAAGGGAGCCCACCTCGCTTTTTTTTATCTTTCTCTCCCTCTCTCTTTGGCTTGTATCCATTCAGCCGACTGTTTTAAGACGTTTACCCCCATCCAGGTGTCAATATTTTCCTGGCGAGCGGTATATATATTTTTGTTTTGACAGCAAGCTAAATATGTACATTTTTCGATAGAAAAATGTCTCCGGCGAAGCCGGATTTCTCCATACAATGCTGGCTCGCTATCGCTCGCCAGGAAGAAATCGACAACTAGATGGGGATAAACGTCTTAAAACAGTTGGCTGAATGGGGCCGAATGGATACAAGACAGCGAAAGAGAGAAAAAGAGAGAAAGATATATAAAAAAAAAAAGGCTGGTGACCCCCCTTAAAGAAGACCAACAGCCAATGGTGCACGGGGTCTGGTAACACAAGAGAGTTTCAATGACAAAAGTTTTCTTCAGATTTATATGGGCGAGACTGGGAAGGGAAGGGGGAGGGGGGGGGGGGTTAGCACTTGGGGGTTTTATCGCCGGCCAGACCGTTCGCCCAGGAGTCCTTTGTTTTTCTAGAGTTACATTACTTAAACTTAACCCGATTAATTTAAGCCGGTATCACACGAGAGCATTTATAGTCAACAATTTTCTGGCAACATTTCTGGAGTATTTTGCACCGGTATCGGAAACTAGACTGTTGCTAGATGAATTTAGGTGACCGAAATAATATAAATGTTTACCTCATAAGCTGCCAGACCAGTGTTAAGGATAAATGTTGAGGGAAAAATAGCTCGTGTGATACCGTCTTTACACTACACATGTTTATCTAAGCTAGCCCAGTTTCAAGTTGCTTGGTACAGTTACATTACTCATATTTTACCTCATTAAGGGAGGATGGGCGTATTTATTTCCTCATGTATATATCTTTCTATCATTTTGTTTTAGTGTCCTCCTTAGACCTCCATCAAGCTTTAAAAAACACCAACCAAGACCCTCCTTCAAGATAAATGTGTACATTTTTTGATAGAAAAATGTCCCGGCGGTTCCTCTTAAATTACAGGCTCGCTTTCACTCGCCAGGAAAAAATCGACACCTAAATGACACGAACAGTCTTAATATTGACAAGGAAATGAGGCGAATGGTCTTAAAATAGTCAAACTAATGGGCCGAACGTCATAAAATCTGAAAACTAATGGGACTAAACATGAGGGAGAAGGGAGGCCATAAAAATGACCCATCCCCCCTCAACATACACTAAACAATACACACGCTACCCATATTTAATTTACACTACATATCTTATTTACACTAGATTTGTTTTAACCCCTTGAAGCTCTGACGCGTTTAGCAGTTTGTTTTGGCTACCATTAGACGATTTTATGCCGCTTAGGAAGGATATGTGTGTATTAAAAGGATAAAGGCTATCTCAATCAACCCTCTGACTTCCATATACCCTTCCTAATTTGAATAAAATCGTCTAATAATTATCAGAAAACAGAAAAGAAATGCGTTTTGGAGCTTGAAAGGGTTAATTTCCCGAACCCATAAATGAAGACTGGTGGACCAACGAGGTATATTTCACGTACAGTTGCCCACGTAAGTTCCGTTCCTCATCGTGATCGTAATGCCTGAGAGTAAAGTTAGCATGAATGAATTACGAGTGTGGTTTCTTTTAATTTTCAGTTGACTAATCAGATGAGTTAACCACTGTATATTAAAATTACACTCGTATTTCAATCATGCGCATTATAGTTCCATGTATAAGATCACGGAGAGGAACAGAACCTATGCGACCAACTGTACAGTCGCGCTAATAAGTGATGTCTCGGCACCATGTATGTTTTCATCAATGATTGGTATCAGTAATAACTAAGCTTAATCCCGACACTGACTTACGGAAGCGAAGCATGGACGTTGGTTGAGAGACTCAGACCAAGAGTGAGAGCAGTGGAAATGAATTACTTAAGGAGTGCGTGCGGAATTACATGGAGGGATAGACAGACTAATGAGGAAGTAAGAAGGAGGTGTGGTGTGGAGGTAGATGTGCTGGAAAGTGTGAAAAGGAACAACTTGAGATGGTTCGGCCATATGGAACGTATGGAAAGCGAGAGAATGACTAAGAGGGTGTACGAGAGCGAGGTGGAGGGACAGAGGGGGAGAGGTAGACCGAATATGAGGTGGAAGGATGGAGTGAGGAACTACATGAATGAAGGCGGTGCTGGTTGGGGGGAGGGGCGTCGACTGACTGGGGACAGAGGTGCATGGGGGCGGTTCGTTCGTGGCCACCCCTTCAGGGATCACGGCGTCAGGCAATAGATAGATAGATAGAATTTCTTCATATCGAGTGAAATATAAAAACATGTTCCTACACTTACTCACCCTATTCAACATCTGACAGACATTAATACAGCTCAGAGCAAGCCAAACGTAATGACAGCTGGGACATGACTTATTAGCGCGACCGTACATTGGATTCGTTTTATATACATTACAGTTACTATAATTCCACTACACTTCCCCATAGCAGTATAATTCCACTACACTTCCCCATAGCAGTATAATTCCACTACACTTCCCCATAGCAGTATAATTCCACTACACTTCCCCATAGCAGTATAATTCCACTACACTTCCCCATAGCAGTATAATTCCACTACACTTCCCCATAGCAGTATAATTCCACTACACTTCCCCATAGCAGTATAATTCCACTACACTTCCCCATAGCAGTATAATTCCACTACACTTCCCCATAGCAGTATAATTCCACTACACTTCCCCATAGCAGTATAATTCCACTACACTTCCCCATAGCAGTATAATTCCACTACACTTCCCCATAGCAGTATAATTCCACTACACTTCCCCATAGCAGTATAATTCCACTACACTTCCCCATAGCAGTATAATTCCACTACACTTCCCCATAGCAGTATAATTCCACTACACTTCCCCATAGCAGTATAATTCCACTACACTTCCCCATAGCAGTATAATTCCACTACACTTCCCCATAGCAGTATAATTCCACTACACTTCCCCATAGCAGTATAATTCCACTACACTTCCCCATAGCAGTATAATTCCACTACACTTCCCCATAGCAGTATAATTCCACTACACTTCCCCATAGCAGTATAATTCCACTACACTTCCCCATAGCAGTATAATTCCACTACACTTCCCCATAGCTGTATAATTCCACTACACTTCCCCATAGCAGTATAATTCCACTACACTTCCCCATAGCTGTATAATTCCACTACACTTCCCCATAGCAGTATAATTCCACTACACTTCCCCATAGCAGTATAATTCCACTACACTTCCCCATAGCAGTATAATTCCACTACACTTCCCCATAGCAGTATAGCAACAGCCATAGTGATGCAAGGGTCCTGCTAAAACAAGAGAGTCTAGGATTAAAGTGTATACGGATTTATATGGGCTATAACTGTTGGGGGGGGGGGGGGGTACAGACTGGTCAACTCTCTACCATGGCCCTTCTCCTGGGTGGCTTCTCGTCTTTTGTTATTTGGTTTTGTTGAGCTGTTTTTTCCAGTTTATATTTCTTTCATGACAGTCTCAGTAAAAACACGTACATAGCAAGGGGGGAGAAGGTACAGTCGACCTAATAAGTGATGTCTCGGCACCAATTACGTTTTGATCAATAAATGGTATCAGGTCTTAAAAAATGCAAAGAAATGAGGCGAATGGTCTTAAAATCGCCAGACTAATGGGGCGATTGTCTTAAAATATCAAAAATTAACGGGGTTAAACATGATGGAAAAGAGGGTTCAAAATTTAACATCCCCCCCCCCCCCCATCCATCTCCTTAACTCGCATTTTAGGCCAAAATTCCTGTTAGCGAAATACTCCTGGGGAAAAAGACCGTATTCCAATGGGGAGGGGGGGGGGGGGCTTGTTATGGGGAAGGGAGGGTGGTTGGTTGGTCTAGACCAGGGGTTCCCAAAGTGGTCGATATCGACCCCCAGGGGTCGATATCGACCATCCAAGGGGTCAATGAATCGCCAGGGGTCGAAAGGGGGTCGATAAATGGCTAGGGGGTCTATGAATGGCTAGGTGAGGAACGTTTCAAAAGATGTAGACCTATCTCTATGTGAAAAGCTGAAATGGTGTAAGAATGCTCTGTTCTATTTGGCAGACCTATATTCAAAGTTTAATGAGGTACAGAAACGTCTGCAGGGTAAAGATGTTACCATTATTCAGGACAGGACAATTCTACTGGGCTTCCAAGGCAAACTAGGCTGGTTTAAAGCGTCAATGGCACAGAGATTTTCAGTACTTTTCGAACTTACAACAGTCGGCAGAAAGTGTAAGCATTTCAGATGGTGACATAGAAACATACGCACACCTGGACAAATTGATTGAAGACTTTAAATTGCGCTTTGAAGACTGGAGGAAATGCAAGTGCCTGAATGAATTCTTACACCATTTGACTTGGAAATACAAAATGAAGACATTAACTCTACTAATACTAATATTAAGGTACTACTATAATTCCACATATTTATTGTATCATAATATGCATGTAATAAGTTTCTTTTTTCACAACATATTATATTATTCTTATTTTTAAAAGTTTGGGGGTCGATGAATAATTTGAAACTTCACTAAGGGGTCAATGAGCTGAAGAGTTTGGGAATCCCTGGTCTAGACAAACATTAGGATGTTTGTCTAGGAAGAAACTAAACTAAAATAATAATAAATAAATATATCTATCAACCAATATATAAATAAACCTTCTCCCCTTAAGAGCGATCAGCTATAATATAATGTTGATCTGACCGGCTGCATATTAATTTATCAATCATTATTACTCCAGCAAAAATGAACATATGCCTTTTGAAGTGTTTCACGGTAAATGCAATCCCATGGTAACGGAATTCTCTATACTTAAGGGGGTATGTGATATAAATTTATATATTTATTTATTTATTTATTTATTTATTTATTTATTTATTTAATACAGTTTTTGTTTCCTTCCGAGACCTCCATCAAACTTTAAAAAAACACATCCCCAGGATCCCCCTATTAGATAAATTTGTAACATTTTCGGCGGAAAAATGTCCAGGCAAAAGGCTGATTCCTCCCAACTTACAGCATAGGCTCGCTGTAACTCGCCAGGAAAATAATCGACACATAAATGGCACAAAAGGTCTTAAAATCGCCAAACTAATGGGGCTAAACATGAGTGAGAAGGGGGTACCAAAAAAAAAATCCCTTAAATGGAAGATTATAATACCTCCGTGATTGTATTTTTTTCTTTCTATGTGGATGAGAGTGACAAAAGGCAATTCTGCCTGTGACGAGTGCCTCCAAGAAGAGGGATACAAAAGGCTATACTGCCTGTGACGAGTGCCTCCCTTGGAGTTGAAAGAGTGACAGGGCCAAAATCATGGTATGTTCGAGCCAAAATGCCTGGACACACGGAGTTTGAAGCAATATAAGTCATAGGATGAGGGAAAGATAAATTCCGGGAGTTAGTGGTTATGTACTGTTATGATCTAGTTCTTGATCCATATACAATTTATTGTATATATGTATTTATTTATTTATTTACTTACGGTATGTATTTATTTATTTACTTACGGTATGCATTTATTTATTTACTTACGGTATGTATTTATTTACTTACGGTATGTATTTATTTATTTACTTACGGTATGTATTTATTTATTTACTTAGGTATGTATTTATTTATTTACTTACGGTATGTATTTATTTATTTACTTACGTTATGTATTTATTTATTTACTTACGGTATGTATTTATTTATTTACTTACGGTATGCATTTATTTATTTACTTACGGTATGTATTTATTTATTTACTTACGGTATGTATTTATTTATTTACTTACGGTATGTATTTATTTATTTACTTACGGTATGTATTTATTTATTTACTTACTTATTTATTGTATGTATGTATCTAGATGTGAGGCTGGATGGGGAAATATTGGAACAAGTAGAGTGTTTTAAATATCTAGGAGGAACGATAAGCAGGAGTGGAGGTATGGAAGTGGAGGTAAAACAGAGAGTGTGTGAAGGAAGGAAGGTTTTCGGAGCAATGGGAAGTATGTGGAAGACGAGAAATCTCGGAGTGAAAGTAAAAAGTGCACTGTATCAAGGAATTGTTGTGCCAACAGTGATGTATGGGGCTGAGACATGGGCTCTGAAGAAAAAGGAGAAAAGAGGGCTGGATGTGATGGAGATGAGCTGCTTGAGGAGTATGTGTGGAGTTACTCGTAGAGACAGATTGAGGAATGAAGAGATACGTAGGAGAGTGGGGCAGCAGGAACATTTGTCAGCCAGAGTGGACAGAAGGGTGCTGAGCTGGTATGGTCATGTTGAACGAAAGGCTTACAAAGAGAATATGTGAGTCAGGTACAAGGGGAGATAGAAGGGCAGGAAGATCCCCATTGAGATGGAGAGACTGTGTAAGAAAGGCTTTGGATGATAGAGGAATGACTATAGATCAGGCAGGGGAATTGGTGGTGGACAGGAGTGAATGGAGAATGCTTGTGAATAGTTGAGTGAACACGTGGTCATTTGGAGTAAGGGGTCGGGCGCAAGTTGGACTAGAGAATAGTCCATCAGGCGCCTGACCCGGGGAGACGATTAATATGAAGGGTGCGCCTGGAAGTGTGGTGGGAGGGCTTGTGGCTTTGGCTCCGCTGCATGTCTGCCTGCCGAGATCGGAACCTCTCCGGGTGGTCGGGGGCCGGGGGAGTGCTGGAGCGACCTTGGTGACCCTGGTCTCTGGGTCTTCTCCTGGGTGACCTGGATGTGTGTGAGTTTGTGTTTTTTATCTGTGTTTATTTGTTGTTTTATGTTGTTTTTGTGTTTTCCCTGTTCTTGCTCTGTCTTGAGTCGGCTACCCCCAAAATGGGGATTGGGCCTGAGCATATAGATATATAGATAGATAGATGTATTTATTTATTTACTTACGGTATGTATTTATTTACTTACGGTATGTATTTATTTATTTACTTACGTTATGTATTTATTTATTTACTTACGGTATGTATTTATTTATTTACTTACGTTATGTATTTATTTATTTACTTACGGTATGTATTTATTTATTTACTTACGGTATGTATTTATTTATTTACTTATGGTATGTATTTATTTATTTACTTACGGTATGTATTTATTTATTTACTTACGGTATGCATTTATTTATTTACTTACGGTATGTATTTATTTATTTACTTACGGTATGTATTTATTTACTTACTTATGGTATGTATTTATTTACTTACGGTATGTATTTATTTATTTACTTACGGTATGCATTTATTTATTTACTTACGGTATGTATTTATTTACTTACGGTATGTATTTATTTACTTACTTACGGTATGTATTTATTTACTTACGGTATGTATTTATTTATTTACTTACGGTATGTATTTAATTATTTTCTTACGGTATGTATTTATTTATTTACTTACGGTATGTATTTATTTATTTATTTACTTATGGTATGTATTTATTTACTTACTTACGGTATGTATTTATTTACTTACGGTATGTATGTATTTATTTACTTACGGTATGCATTAATTTATTTTCTTACGGTATGTATTTATTTATTTACTTACGGTATGTATTTATTTACTTACTTACGGTATGTATTTATTTACTTACGTTATGTATTTATTTATTTACTTACGGTATGTATTTATTTACTTACGGTATGTATTTATTTATTTACTTACGGTATGCATTTATTTATTTTCTTACGGTATGTATTTATTTTTTTACTTACGGTATGTATTTATTTATTTACTTATGGTATGTATTTATTTATTTACTTACAGTATGTATTTATTTACTTACGGTATGTATTTATTTATTTACTTACGTTATGTATTTATTTATTTACTTACGGTATGTATTTATTTATTTACTTACGGTATGTATTTATTTACTTACGGTATGTATTTATTTATTTACTTACGGTATGCATTTATTTATTTACTTACGGTATGTATTTATTTAATTACTTACGGTATGTATTTATTTATTTACTTACGGTATGCATTTATTTATTTACTTACGGTATGTATTTATTTATTTACTTATGTTATGCATTTATTTATTTACTTACGGTATGTATTTATTTATTTATTTGATTATATAGTTATTGTTGTTCAATGTGTTGTTATGCATTTATCTGTGGGTAATGATACTGGGTAAACAGACTGTGGGCGAAAAGACTATATTGCCCACGAAAGTGTTGTTGTTGTTGTTGTTGTTGTTGTTGTTGTTGTTGTGATGGTTGCAAGTAAATTGAAAAATGGCAAAAAGGGGGATTAAAAAGAAAATGGAAAAATATGATTGAATGTACGAAAATGCAGCAATATGCGAAAACGAAAATTGAAGATAAACTTGGATAAAAGTCTTACACCTTGATGATTTACGATATGTATGTATGTATTCATTGATGTGAATACATCTATATAATATTAATTACTTATTTATCTTGCACTCCAAGATTAACCCATTCAGTGCGGAAGAGGTTGGAAGAGGGATGTAGGAACGCTGAAAGCAGTAACAAGGAATAGGGCGGTCAGCGGAAGTAAAGAAGTCCTTGCATGATGGTGTGGTAATCCCGACATTGACGTACGGGAGTGAAGCATGGACGTTGTTGGATAGACACAAACCAATAGAGAGAGGGGTGGAAGTGAATTACTTGAGAAGTGCGTGCGGAGTTACATGGAGGGATTGACAGACGAATGAGGAAATACAAGAACGGTGTGCTGAGGATTTAGATGTGCTGGAAAGTGTGAAAAGGAACACCTTGAGATGGTTCGGCCATGTGGAACGTATAGAAAGCGAGAGAATGACTAATAGAATGTACTAGAGTGAAGTGGAAGGACACAGAGGGAGACGTAAACCGAGAGAGAGGTGGAAGGATGGAGTTAAGAAGTGTATGCGTGACAGCGGTGCTGGATGGAAGGAGGGGCGTCAACTGACTGGGGACAGAAGTGCATGGGGGCGATTCGTTCGTCGTCACCCCTTCAGGGTTCACCGCGCCCGGCAATAGATAGATAGATAGTACCAGTGACATCCTTTTCATTATATTCTGGCAAAAATTAGGCGATTATATTCAGGGCCTCCAGCAATTAACAAGCTTCGAATTATCTCAGTTAACCCTTTCTACTACCACTGATCCTTCTTAAACTGCACAAAATTGTCTAAATAGAAGAGATTAGCTTGGTGTTGAACAAGTCTTGGCAGGGTTTCCAATTTTCCTCTCTCTCTCTCTCTCTCTCTCTCTCTCTCTCTCTCTCTCTCTCTCTCTCTCTCTCTCTCTTTCTCTCTCTCTCTCTCTCTCTCTCTCTCTCTCTCTCTCTCTCTCTCTCTCTCTCTCATATATATATATACAGTATATACAGTATATATATATACTATATAAGCAAAATGTTGCCTTTTTCCTGAAATATATACAGTATATATATATTTTTTCTAAGCTGTGTAAAATCGCCTAATTTTAGCCAAAACATAGCGAAAGACTGGGTGATAATACTGGGAGCGTTAAATGAAATGGCCAGACGATATTTGAACAGATCTATAATATATTAACGTTATTCATGCTATTTGTGTTAAGGGAAGATGGGTCGTTTTTATCTTCCTTATACCTCATATTTAGCCCCATCAGTTTTCAGATTTTAAGACTTATGACCCATTAGTTTTGAGATTTTAAGATGTTTGCCCCATTAGTTTGGATACTTTAAGACATTTCGCCATTTTGCTTTGTCAGTTTTAAGAACTTCCGTGCTATTTAGGTGGGGGTATACCCGTGATAGTGTGTAGCCGCACTCATCCCCCAGGCGAGAGCCCAGGCATCTGCCTGGCTCATATCAAGTATCCTATAGCAAGATTGGTCGACTTGCCTCAGCCATGAGTTCCGTGGTCTTAGGCCTCCTTCACTCAAGGTTGTACTTTGTAGAGACCACCTGGTGAGCAGGGTCTGCATCAGTGACACACACCACATTGCCATGTAGCCGATGATGATGTTCACGGACCATGCAACTAATATATCTTTAATATATCTTGTATCAGTTTCATAGAGTAGTCGCTGGTTTGAGATGTAGCCATGTCTATGATTACCCATGATCCTGCAAAGACGTTTAGTATCATAGGAGTTAATACATCTCTTCAACTCAATGTTAAGTGTCCATCTCTCACATCCATATAATATGACAGGGAGCACCAATGTCTTGAAGATCTGCAGCTTCGTCTTTCTGCACAGGTATTGACAATGCCATGTACTTTTGTTGAGTGAATCCATAACCCGATTATGTTACACCGACTTCACTGATTAACATCGTAGCCGAATCATCCCTTTTATGGATCATGCTACCAGGATAAGTAAATTTACCCAAGATCTCTAAGTCCTCACCACATGCCTGAACAGATTGCATTGCTTCACCCAATGAGTCATCAAATGCTTGGACATTGGTCTTAGTCCAAGAGACCTTTATACCCAGCAGCTCCGACTCCTCATGTAGTGTCTCGAGGGCCAATAAGAGAACGTCCAACATCTCCGCTAGGATCACTGCATCTTCTGCTAAATCAAGACCGGTGATCTTGAAATTGCTGACATCTACTCCACAGCGACTCTACCCAAATCTCCAGCCCAGTAACCCAGTACCAGTCCATACAAGTGTTGTAAAGTGTAGGTGCTAGAACACACCCCTGTCTCATGCCTGAATTCACAGGGAAGAAGAAGGATGCTCCTCCACCACACTTCATAGCACTCTCTCTTCCTGTATAAAGTCCAGGCACCAGGTCAATAATTGCCGTGGGGATCCCGCACAGCAGTAGTAGCTCCCAGAGTGTCTCTCAGTGCACTAAGTTAACTACCTTCTTGAGATCAACATGAACTGTAAGGAGCCCTTTTTTATACTTAAGTTGGCGTTCCACAAGAACCCGGAGCGCCAGAATCCGGTCAATTGTTGACTTCTTGGATGTAAAGTTGGTCAAAGTTCCAGCTGAACCAACCTCGCTCTGGGGCTCGCAGAATTATCTGGCAATACTGGTGTAGGAAGGAGGTGTGTCTTTCAAAGATTGGGATTGGTAGATCTGATTTCGGCTATATCATTGTTAGAACATAATTATACTAAACAAGGGAAAGTAAGCCTATCTCAAATAAAATTGCATACATCGCTATGTTTGATCCCGAACATTCACCCAAAGCTCGTAGATTTGCTTAAATATTCAAGTTATTATATCCACTGATTGGCAACTACACCAGTATTGCCAGCTAATTCTGCGAGCCCCAGAGCGAGGGTGGGTCAGCTGGAACTTTGACCAACTGTACATCCAGACTACTCCGGTCTCTGCTCCAGACAGAAGACACACCAACCAGAGACCCATTAAAAACCCATCCCCATCCCAAACCAACACACAGACACATACATATACTTCTAATTGCAGCAGAAATTACACTTTAGCAGCATAAAATTATAATAACATGTAAATTCAGGACGCCCCAAAAAAGCTAAGCGACAATTATCAAGCAAAGTGGCGACAAACAGGCGCGACATTACTGGAAAGTACTGAGGGTTAGTTGACTGTGGGTACCGAGTGTGGGGGTAGGTGTGGGGGTGAAGGGGCGACATTAGTGGAAAGTACTGAGGGTTATTTGGCTGTGGGTACCGAGTGTGGGGTGGGTGGGAGATATCGGTAATCAAATTGGATGGGGATTCATATAAGCCGGAGGTAGTGAGGGATTGTTTTGGTTGTGGGGGTGGGATTATGGGATGGAATGTGTGTAGGTGTAGGGATGGTAGTTTTGTGTGTGTGGAATTGTGGGGGTGGGACTTGTGGGGGTGGGATGTGTGTGTTTGTGGGTGTAGGGATGGTAGTTGTGTTGGAGATGTGTGTGGGGGTTGTTGTGTGTGTGTGGGATTATGTGTTGGTGTAGGTATGGTAGTCGTGTGGTTGTTGGATTATGGGGTGTGTGTGGGGGGGGGGGGATTTTGATGTGTGTGGGTGTAGGGATGGTAGTTGTGTGGGGGATTGCGGGGTGGGATTATGTGTGTGGGTGTAGGGATGGTAGTTGTGTGTGGGAGATTGGGAGGCACAGTATCTTTCAAACACTCACAGACGCACATTCTCGAACACCCACACATACGCACACAATACACATACGCACACATACACGCACACATATCCACGCAAATGATCATGCACACAAATTAAGACACACACACACACACACACACACACACACACACACACAGCCCGTAGCCTAGTAGGTAGCGCTCTGGTCTCACACACGAGGGGTCGGGGGTTCAATCCCCCGGCCGGGCGGAGACAAATTGGGCTTGTCTCCTTGCATGTGTTAGCCTCAGTTCACCTAGCTGTAAATAGGTACCTGGAATAAGTGGACGACGTTGTGACGTCCCATCTGGGGTTGGCAAAAATGGTACAAGGCGAGATGGGTATCATATGGTTCACCTAAGCTGATGGCTACCTAAGCCTTCGGGCGAGACGGTACCGTCTATAGTGAGAATGGTACCATACAGATCCACCCTAAGCCTTCGTTTCCGATGTCGCCAATTGGCTAAAAATACAGACTACACACACATCCACAGCCATTCCAACAGTACATAAAACACTTAACATGCATTTCACGCAATACATTCCCAGTTAAGGAGGCGCGATAATAATGAGCTTAGCTCGCATTGCGTGGATTCCCCTTGACGAACAAGTAACTGAGTGAGTGACACACACACAACCGCGCGTGGACATTACACAAATCAAAATGTTACGTAAGCTAAAGGGCATACCGTAGTTGTTTGAAATAACATATCTTTTATGATATTTACACCCAATAATGTGCTCTTCCCTAAATGCTTGTGTGTGTATTTGTGCGTGTAGTGTGTGTGTGGATTTATGTGCGTGTGTGTGTTCGTGTAGTGTATGTGTCTTTGCGCGTTTATATGTGTGTGTACGCGTGTAAGTTTGTGTGTATGTTTTAACGTGTGTGAGTGTGTGTATGTCTGTCCGTTGTTAGGCAGTATCGTCGAACGTTTCTTTCTCTGCACTAAGACCCAATAACACACACACACCACATTCAACCAATTGTCCAAACGTTCTATCCTACCCCCACCCCCACACCCTGTACTATAATGTGTGTTTGGTAAATGTGTTGTGAGGTGAGAAACAAGTATTGCAATAACAACAACAATAACAACAACAACAACAACAACAACAACATATGATTGCCTGCCATGATCGACTGATGCAACATTTTTCACGCACGGTTCGTAATGTATTTAGAATTATTAATGTTGGTGCGTTTAGTTAATTAATACAAATTATGAATAGTATTGTTGTTATCCTAGAAGAGCCTTTGTATAAGTGCATTGCATTGTTATATTCACCGTCTTGTGTTGTTTGAATGTACACTCGGATGCCAGAGTCCACTCCAAATAAATAGATAAACAAATGCATAAATAATTATATAATAATAATATAAAACAAATTAATTTTTAAAATCCCCCTTAGAACATTGTGCACATTATATATACATATGTTAGGCCAAATTTTGCACTGGTTTAATTATATGGCTAATATTCCAAGCACATTTAAAATGTACATTAAAGATATGAGCAAATAACCCGAAATATTTGGCTAGGGAAAAGTTCTGTAAAACGAATATTACACCCTGTTCAGGGGTGGATTTGCTCCCTAGATCTCTATCAATCTTTGAAAACAAAAATAATACATAAATAAAACACCTCCAAGACCCACTCCCAGGACAATATTAGAATGAAAAATGCACACATTTATTTCGAAGGGGGTTCTTGGTGATACGTTTGTATTTTTCGTGAAGGTCTAGGGAGGAAACTAAAAATATATTAAAATTAAATCCCCCTAAATATGAATTATCTATAAAGTAGTTTAATGTCTCACTTCAAAATGCGCCTCTCATTGTATAACTAAAATCAATTGGCCTCGCTAGGCGGAAATGAAATCCCTGAGCATCTGGTATATATTGATTGGGTTATTGGTTGATGGATTGATTGATTTTCAGTTTCCTCCATAAACCCCATCCACCTTTAAGGGGGAGGTAGTTGCCTATTCTGGACCCCCTTCTCCCTCATGTTTAACATATTAGTTTTAAGATTTTAAGACGTTTGTTCCGTTAGTTTGGCGATTTTGAGACTTTTTGTCTCATGTATTTGTCAATATTAAGAGCTTTCGTGCCATTTAGGTGTTGATTTTTTTCCTGGCGAGCGAAAGCGAGTCTGAAATTTGAGACGGAATCGGCCTTCGGCCGGGAAATGTTTGTACCGAAAAATGTACATATCCATCTTGCAAGGGGGTCTAGGGGGTGTTTTATAATGTTTGATAGAGGTCTAGCGATGAAACTCAAGAATGAATGAATAAATAAAATAATATGTAGACTAAACTACTACAAACTACTCTAGCTACTAGGGCAGAACTGGGAGCCAAAGCGTCACATTTTCCTTTGCCCCTCAAGTTTCCCTTCATAATTGCTGAGGGACACAAGGGCCTTGGGTGGTGTTTTGGTTTCCCGGGCGTTTCCGCACCCTTCTCAGCTCCCCGCCTTGGAGTGGCTTCGGTCACCACCTGGGCTGTATTAGTGGTAAGCAGGGAGGGTTCTGTGGGGGCGGTCGGTTATGGCCTTGACCTTGCTCGGGACCTTGGGGCTGTTCGGCCAGACAGCCTGTGGAACAGCAACAACAACAACAACTCTAGCTACTATTTCCAATTAGGGCAGAGAAAACCTTGTTGCCATTAATGCTTCCAAAACCCAATTTCCCCATCTATCTACCCGTCGTGAGCTCCCAGCGGACTATCCCTTATACTTCAACAATACAAAAATCAATCCTTCATCTTCTCTCAGTATTCTCGGTGTATCTTTCTCTTCTGCTGTCTCTTGGAAGGACCATATTACCAGTCTTGCTAAGGCAGCCTCCCAGAAGTTGGGAGAGCTATAATCTAATGTATTAATAATTTAATTTCAATCCCAACACCAAACACCTCCCAATGATATGAGACGATTTTATGCAGTTTAAGGGGGTAGATGTTATTTATTTGTGTATTTATTTATTTATGTATTTATTGTTGTTCTATTTTCCTCCCTAGGCCTCCATCTAGCTTAATACATTTTCCTCAGGATCCCCCTTCGAGAAGAATTTGTACATTGTTTGGTAGAAAAAAGACCGAAGGCTGCTTCCTCCAATATTACAGGCTCGCTGTCGCTCGCAGGCAAAAAAATCGACACCTAAATGGGACGCAAGGTCTTGATATTGGTAAAGAAGTAGGAAGAAATGTTTTATAGTCAACAAACTAATGGGGCGAACTTCTTAAAATCTCATAACTGATGGAGCGAAGCATGAGGAAGAAGGACGTCCAGAAAAAGCAACTTCCTCCCCTTAAGAAGGACATATGTTATACAGAGAATTTATTTAGATTTTGTTTACCCCTTAATTATAAGCTAAACAAAATCTTCCAGTGGTAAGCAGAATATGATGAAAATTACGTCCTCGTGCTCAAGGGGAGATTGTTATTTACTTGTTTGTGTATTTACTTATTATTATTATTCCTTTTACTTTTATCCCTAGACCTCCATGAAGCTTAAAAATAATACCCCCATGACCCCGCTTCGAGTTAGCAATTAACTCTGACTATTGTTTATGTTATCTGTTGTGTTTATACGTCACACACATTATGATTGTGTAGTTTGTGTTAGTCTAATGTGTTGCATTTTGACTATTGTTGGTGTTAGTTTATTGTGTTTTGTACTATTGTTTTTTATAATATTGTTATATGCTGTCGTATGTATACTATTGTTTATATAATATTGTTATACTGTATATTGTTGTGTTTATACTATTGTTAATATACTTATTTTATACTATTGTTTCATACTATTGGGTTAATGTTATTGTTTTAATACTATTTGTATTGTACTATTGTTTACATATTATTGTTTTATACTTGTGTGTATAATTTTGTTTTATACTATTATTTTTTACTATTATTTTTATACTGTTTTATGCTTGTGTTTAATATTATTGTGTTATACTGTGTTATGCTATTATTGTTATAGTATTGTTTTTGTTAGTCTATTATGTTATATACTGTAATTTTATTTTTGTTCCTACTATTGTTTGTGTTAGTCTATTGTTTTTCTACTATTGTTTGTATTAGTATATTGTGTTTGAAACTGTTTGTTATTTATACTATTGTTTGTATTAGTCTATTATGTTTTATACTATTGTTTTTTCTACTATTGTTTGTGTTAGTCTATTGTTTCGTATTGTCACAGACGCATTATTCTCCAGTATGTACATTGAGTGTGATGACCTGGAGGTTAATTTAACATGATTGCTCTTCTTGAAGCTCAGACAAAGCGTTGGACAAAATGTGACCTTTTAGCTAAATTGAGTGTGTGTGTGGGTGTGGGTGTGTGTATGTGTGTGTGTGGGTGTATGTGTGTGTGTGTGTGTGTGTGTGTGTGGGTGTATGTGTGTGTGTGTGTGACAGATAGGATGTTTAATCCCCAATCCAAAGCTATATTAATTGGATCTATCACATATGCTAACTCAATTATTTAAATTATTTTAGAATTTCGTGATAATTGGCTTGAAACGGAGTACAGGTGTATATCGAGCCAATCCAAAAGCTTACATTCGTTAATCCATTCTGAACCGATGCCGTCCTCTTAACTTTTTTCTGGCTACTATTAGACTATATTTTTATTCAGCTTAACCCATTAAGCGTGAGCTATTGATATTGCACACCATACCGCCAAGCGACGATATTAGGCTTCATTCGTGCCTAAAATCGTCATTTAACGATAAATATCGTTATTACTTACACATATGCGCCTATTTTACGTTTAATATGAAGATATTAACATGTAACAGCAATAAAACAAGTGGGAATAGTATATGGGGGTGATAAAGACGAATTATTGACGACCGTTCAGTCATGAAGTGTGAGGCGAAGGCGACGTATACCTTCCCTCTCCAAAGCCTTGAGGCAGACTGAAGCCTCTCTCTCACTCTCTCTCTATCCCCACACACTCGATAGGTGCAGGACAACACCTTGGAACCGGGTTGGAGATATTGGCACGGTAAATAAACCGATAAACAAGGGAATAAGAGGAAAAATAGGTGATAATTGAAGGGAGGGGAATGGGGGCAAGGAGGAGATTTTGATACATGTGGAGGAGTGATAGTAGGTTTGGAGGGAATGATCTCACTTAGTCACATATTCCTTTGTTTTAAGTGTTACTGAGGCCTTTTAAAAGGCTTTTCTTAGGCCTTGGTTCTTAAGACGTTCGTCGCCTTTCACCAACAAAACCTCTTAAGAGTCTTCTCGTCGTTCTTGGATTAAAAAGGGCTTCCAACAATTAACAGGTTAGAAATCTCTCAATTTGCCCTTTTTATTACCACAGATCCTTCTTAAACTGCACAAAATCATCTAAATATAGCTATAGTTGGTACAGAAGGGTATAAACGAAGGCATCCATGATCAACATGTAAGGGTTTTAAGGGGTGATGGGCGTATTTATTTGCTCATTTATATACATTTTTATTATTTTCTTAGTTTCCTCCCTAGAACTCCATCAAGTGTAAGAAAACACACCATCCCAAGACCCTCAAGATAAGTTTGTACATTTTTCGAAAGAAAAAAGCCCCAGCCGAAGGCCGGTTCCTCTCAAATTACAGGCTCGCTGTCGCTCGCCAGCTAAAAATCGACACCTAAGTGACACGAAAAGCCCTAATATTGACAGAGAAATGGGGCGAAAGATCTTAAAATCGTCAAACTTATGGGCCGAACTTCTTGTAATCTGAAAACTAATGGTGTTAAGCATTAGGAAGAAGGGGGTCCAGAAAAAAACGACCCATAAATGGCATCCATGTGGTCTGGTAAGATTTTAGATGTTTATAATTTATGGTTCATATCTAACCATCAAGCAAATGATTAGTAGGACCAAAAATGTCGGACATGTGACTTTTGTGAATGCGCCTATTGAGCTACACCATGGGAATATGTATTTATTGTTATCGTATATGTTTAACAAGTAAGCCCTGCTAATGTCTCCCTCAAGCTGTCTTTCCCTCATCCTATGATTTTAAATGTTGCAAGCTCCGGGACATTTTGACTGTAATGTACTTTGAATTAGGCTCTCTATCACTCTTTCATCACTGGGGGGGTCACTTGTTACAGGCAGGATTGTCTTTCGTCTCCTTCACACACACACACACGCACACACACAAACACACACACACACACGCACGCACGCACGCACACACACACACACATAAATACACACACACACACACATAAACACACACACACACACACACACACACACATAAACACACACACACACACACATAAACAAACATAAACACACACACACGCACGCACACACACACACACGCACGCACACACACACACACGCACGCACACACACACACACACATAAAGAAACACATAAACACACACACACACACACACACATGAACACACACACACACACACACACATGAACACACACACACACACACACACACACACACACACACACACACACACACACACACAATATTAACTACTACACTCGTAGCTTAATGAACCAAACTCTAGCTAATGATTTATAGCATTCCGATTTAAAGTGGTGTCGTGTGCCAAAATATTTACATGTAACTTATCGAAATACTTGATCAAATATTCATACTTGAAATACTATGCAGCGTTCCCAAATATTATTGGTACATATTTTATTAACGGTCCGGACGTACCAGAAATTATAGTATAATTTGTTTGTATAATATTTTACTTTACTTTTAGGTTAACACTATTTGGTGCAACGTCTTGGGGGTTATTATGGTATTGTGTTGAATTATTAGAGGTTTTTATTTGTTTTAGCCATTTTCGAACAATGTGTTTTTAGTTTACCCTCTAGACTTGGAAAAACGCCTCTCCAAACCCCCTTCAAACTAAAAAAACGTCCCCCAGACCCCCTTCAAGCTAAATGTGTAAATATTTCGGTAGAAAAATTTCCCGGCCAAAGGCCGGTTTCTCCCAAATTGCGGGCTCGCTTTCGCTCGCCCAGGAAAAATCGACACCTTATTGGGTTGAAGCATCATATAATCGCCAAACTAATGCGATGAAACGTCTTAAAATCTCCAAGCTAATGGAGTAAAACTGGGAGGCTCCAAATTGGCCCGCCCTGCACCTAATAGGGTTAAATAACGCTTTCAAGATGTATCATGTTTGTTACACCAACCAACTTCACATTTAAACTCAATTTATGAAATCAACAAATACATGTGGCACTCCGAGATATGAAAACGCGTTTCTTAATTATATTCTGGCTATTAGTAGAGGATTGTATGCAGTTTCGGAAGGATCTCGACCATTTTGCCTAGGGTAGACATTTAAGGGGAGGTTTCTGGACCCCTCCCCCCCTTTCTACCTCATATTTAGCCCCATTTGTTTTGATATTTTAAGACATTCGCACCATCAGTTGGGCGGTTGTAAAATCTGTCGTGCCATTTATGTGTCAAGGTTTTCCTGGTGAACGATAGCGAGCTTGAAATTTAGGAAGAACCGGCCTTCAACCGGGGCGTTTCTACCGAATAATGCACACATTTATCATGAAGGGGTGTCTTGGGGGTGGGGGTGGGGTATTTATAAAGGGTTGATAAATGTGTAGGGAGCAACCTATTTTTTTTTTTTTTCTGTGTAAGTGAGGGAGACAAAAGGCCGAACTACCTGTAATGAGTGACTCCCCCAGTGTTGAAAGAGTGACAGGGCCATAATTAAGGGACGTTCGAGCCAAAATGCGTGGACACACGGAGTTTGAAGCAATTTAAGTCATAGGAAGAGGGAAAGACTGATTCTGGAAAAAGAGTTGCAGAGCTCAGCTGTTGAATATATGAAGGATTAGGAGTATCGTTTCACTAACGAGTTGGAGAGTTGCACAGAGTAGGGGTGGGATTGTGTTGCAAGACGGGTACTACGTACCCTACATAGAGGAGTAGGTATACACTGGGAGAGCTCTGAGGAATACTGATTATTGTAGTAGCGATAGAATAGCGAGAGAGATGCAACATTGAGGCGAAGAGAGAGAGGTTGCAGAGAGTTGGAGAGTTAATGTTACAAAAGGCTTTCCTTTCTACTTTGTCTAGGAGTGCGGTGTGAGAGGATCCTCCCCACACATGTGAACAATATACTCAATCTATATTTTATTAATTTCACCACACCACCAAACACCTCCAATTAAATTAATGAAAGCATATATGTGATCCACCGGGATTCGCAATACAAGGACGCACTGTGCCCCTGTACAGAGCAAGAAGCTGTGCAGGGGTGAAGAACCCCTTGAGGCGGTTGAGCACACCCAGCTTTCAGCAAATAACCAACAGGGAGCCATACAAAGCCCAATTTTCTAACCAGACTTTGCAAATAAACTAACATAAAGCCACACAAAACACAATTCCTAACTAGACTTTACAAATAACCCAACAGAGCCCTACAAAAACCCCAATACCAAGCCCGACTCTGTGACTAAGCCAGGACTGAACCAGCCAATTCCTAGCAAGACTTTACAACTAAGCCAGGACTGAACCAGCCAATCCCTAGCCAGACTTTACAACTAAGCCAGTAGTGATCCAACCAATCCCTAGTCAGACTTTATAACTAAGCCAGTACTGACCCAACCAATCCCTAGCCAGACTTTACAACTAAGCCAGGACTGAACCAGCCAATCCCTAGCAAGACTTTACAACTAAGCCAGCCAATCCCTAGCCAGACTTTACAACTAAGCCAACCAATCCCTAGCCAGACTTTACAACTAAGCCAGGACTGAACCAGCCAATCCCTAGCAAGACTTTACAACTAAGCCAGCCAATCTCTAGCCAGACTTTACAACTAAACCAGCCAATCCCTAGCCAGACTTTTCAACTAAGCCTGGTCCTGATGTGGCGGCGTCTACGCCGTGGGGCCACCTCCCGAGGCTGCCAACCGCGGATGGCTGCCGACCCTCCACGGCCGAAGACAAATCAACGACCAGTGGAGGAAAACCGGATGCCGGCCGCGGGGAGCAGTTTCGGGAGCCAAACCGTCACAACCATCCCCTGCCCCCTCCCTGGGGGCACGGGTCCTTGGAGCGGCTTCGGTCGCACCGGGAATTTCCACATCTCTCACACCACACACACACATCACACAGTTTTTCCTACACCGAGAAATGACTCTCCGGCTGTCATTTCTCGAAGACTTCTTCTAGCCGGAGACATTGAGAGCAACCCAGGACCCACGTACACATACATATGTCCAACTTGCTCAAAACCCATCACTTCAAGTCGCCATACTAAGGGTTCAGTTCTCTGCAATTCATGCGGGAACTGGACCCACTTCACCTGCACAACACTTGCCTCCAAGAAACACTACACAAACACCTGGACCTGTTCCTCATGCCCCTCCCTCTCCCAGTCAAATCCCTCACCTAAAACCCGTCCACTTCTCCTCCCCAACCCACCTAACCTTCCCATATCATCCACTCCCCCCCCTAAAACCCGTCCACCTCTCCTCCCTAACTCACCTAACCTTCCCATACCCTCCACATCCTCAACTCAACACACCACACCCCATCCTAATCCATTCCAACCCCCATCTCCTGCTCCCCAATCCCCACCCCCACCTCACCCATCCCAACCCCCAGCCCCTCCCTCACCCCCACCCCCCCCCCTCACACCCACCCCCACCCCATCCTCGTGCAGCAGCACCCAACATACATCGTGCACATAACATTAACATTCTTCAACTGAACATAGATGGCATCAACACAAAGAAACACGAACTCTCACACTTCATCAAACAACACAACATACACATTGCCATCTTACAAGAAACAAAACTCTGCACAACACAAAAAACACCCACATTTCATAATTTCACCACCATCAGACAAGACCGGGCTGTCGGCGGGGGCGGTGGACTCATCACCCTGGTACATAAAGAAATATCATACATAGTAACCAGTGTACAAACCAAATCCCTCCTCCACCCAAATGATAACACAACAGAAATACAGTCAATTAAAATACGCACTGGCAACAACTCCAACATAACCATCATAAACACATACATCCCTCCCCAAACATCCCCTACAGTACCAAATGAATACAGACCACACTTACAACACATCACAAACACCCCACACACCCCACACATCATCCTGGGAGGTGACTTCAACGCCAAGACGTCGGCCTGGTTTGTCGACAACCCCGACACAGACAGAGGGCTGGTACTACAAAACCAAACCGATAACCTCATCATCCTTAACGACATCCATCAACATACCCATATTCCTCACCAAGCCCTCTATAACCCATCATCTCCAGACATCACCTTTTGCTCCTCAGAACTCGCCCCCACAACATCCTGGAGGTTGATCAGAACCTTAGGCTCTGACCACCTCCCGATCATTATCACCACCAAACCCAGACTCACCCCAGCTAGCCACAAACACACATACACCAATTATAAAAGAGCTAACTGGGAAGCATTCACAAATGAGACAGAACAACACTTCACAACTCTAAACAGTACACCCATCACTAACATCAACAATGCTGTACACATACTCAATAAAACTATCCAAAACACTGACAAGAAACACATTCCAAGAGGTAACAGAAAAAGACACAACCCCAACTTCACACCAGAAATTCAAAACCTCATCAGACATCGCGACATACTGAAACACTCCCCAGCACCCTACACACAAGACATCACACAACAAATTCAAGCACTCAACACCCAAACTAACAACGAAATACAAGAACAACAAAAACTAAATTGGAATAACTTCCTACAAACACTTGATCACAAAACAAACCCCAAAAAAGTCTACAAAACACTAAACAGCATCACACTTTCCAACAGCAACACAACACAATCACATGCTGCAATCACAACAACAGACTCTACTCCTTCATGTAAACAACAAGCAAACACTCTCATCAATCACTTCTCACATTTCAGCCACCTAAAACCTCACAAAGACGACCGACGTGTCATCCGACGTAAGAGACAATTCCCCACAGACCCTGACTATACACCCTTCACCAATCACCAGACAAAGCATATCATCAACAATCTCAAGCACTCACCCGCCTGTGGCCCAGACAACATAAGCAACATACACCTCAGACACCTGGGACCACAAGGCATACAAGCACTCACTAACATATCAAACTACAGCTATTCACACAACACAATACCAGACATTTGGAAGCATGGTATCATCATCACATTCCCCAAACCCAACAAAGACCCCACGCTACCCTCCTCGCACCGCTCCATCACACTCCTTTGCTCCCCCTCCAAAGTCATGGAACGCCTAGTATTACAACTAATTACACCTGACCTACCCCTAGCTCCAACACAACATGGCTTTAGGCCACTGCACTCCACAAACACTCTTCTCACAGACCTTACACAAAGAGCTTTCGACGGCATCAACTCAGCTAGACCACCACACAGATCACTATTAGCCACACTCGACATTAGTAAAGCCTTCGATGCCATCCCCCGCCACAACCTAACAAACAAAATCTACAACACAAACATGCACAACAACACAAAAAGGTGGCTGGCCAACTTCCTAGCAGGCAGATGTGCACACATATCTTTTGCCGGTCAGTCATCTAAAATCAGAAACTTTCCAAACGGAGTCCCACAAGGATCCGTCCTATCGCCCACACTCTTCAATCTGTACATGCACGATATAACTACACCCAATACGCCCCAAATAAACTTAGCCTCCTATGCAGATGACATAACACTCACATGCACACACCATGACCCAAAAAGAGCAACAGATCTCCTTCAACCCTATCTCAACACACTACATGGCTGATGCACTACAAACAGACTTAATCTAGCCCCAGCCAAATCCACCGCAACCCTGCTCACAAGTTGGACAGGAGAACACGAATACATCCCTCACCTCACCATAAACAACACACCCCTAACACATACACACACACCCAAAATCCTAGGAGTAACATATGATACTCATATGACATTCAAACAGCACACCACAAACATTAAAAAGAAACTGACACCCAGACTTAACGCCCTCAGGTCACTTGCTCACACAAAATTTGGACACAACAAAGAAACTACCACCACAGTATATAAACAATACATAAGATCAGTGATGGAATACGTAAGCCCAGCCTGGGCTTCTAACCTAGCTGAAACACATCATAAGACCTTATAGACTATTCAAAACAAAGCCCTGAAGATCATTACAGGCTGCACAGCTACTGCACCCACAGATCACCTACATCAAGAAACCAAAATCCTCAAAGTCAAAGACCATCTGGACATGAGAGGCACTCAATTCCTGGCAGCAGCCTCCACGAACCAAGACCACCCACTAACTACATGGCAACACACCCACAAACACCAAGAAATATCAAAACAACACCCAGCACAAGGTATCACACACAATTATTGTCCTCTCTCCCTCCCTGCCCACCCCGAACCAACTTCCAGAAGCACATCCATACTCATATCTCTCACCAATCCATCCACTCACTCACAGACAACACGCAGCTGCATGCACGACCTCCCGAAATCCATCCTTCCGAATCCTCCCTTCCTCGCGAGGACAGAGTCCACCTGGCCAGGCTGAGATGCAGACACCATCCAGCTCTCCTGAGCTATCAGAAGAGACTGGATGACTCCGTTGTCGACGCCTGCCCGGGATGTAACACAGCACCCCATACCATTAAACACATCATAGAAGACTGCATTTCACACAACCACTTACGCCAACAACACAATCTACACTCAATGAGAGCTCTGTGGGAAAGCCCGATCATGGCCATGGCCTTTCTCAGGGACTCAGGGCTGTTCGACCAGGCAGCTTAGGGAACAACAACAACAACAACAACTAAGCCAGGACTGAACCAGCCAATCCCTAGCAAGACTTTACAACTAAGCCAGCCAATCCCTAGCCAGATTTTACAACTAAGCCAACCAATCCCTAGCCAGACTTTACAACTAAGCCAGGACTGAACCAGCCAATCCCTAGGAAGACTTTACAACTAAGCCAGCCAATCCCTAACCAGACTTTACAACTAAGCCAGCCAATCCCTAGCCAGACTTTACAACTAAGCCAACCAATCCCTAGCCAGACTTTACAACTAAGCCAACCAATCCCTAGCCAGACTTTACAACTAAGCCAGCCAATCCCTAGCCAGACTTTACAACTAAGCCAGCCAATCCCTAGCCAGACTTTACAACTAAGCCAGCCAATCCCTAGCCAGACTTTACAACTAAGCCAACCAATCCCTAGCCAGACTTTACAACTAAGCCAACCAATCCCTAGCCAGACTTTACAACTAAGCCAGCCAATCCCTAGCCAGACTTTACAACTAAGCCAGCCAATCCCTAGCCAGACTTTATAACTAAGCCAGTCAATCCCGAGCCAGACTTTACAACTAAGCCAGCCAATCCCTAGCCAGACTTTACAACTAAGCCAGCCAATCCCTAGCCAGACTTTACAACTAAGCCAGCCAATCCCTAGCCAGACTTTACAACTAAACCAGCCAATCCCTAACCAGACTTTACAACTAAGCCAGCCAATCCCTAGCAAGACTTTACAACTAAGCCAGCCAATCCCTAGCCAGACTTTACAACTAAGCCAGCCAATCCCTAGCCAGACTTTACAACTAAGCCAACCAATCCCTAGCCAGACTTTACAACTAAGCCAGCCAATCCCTAGCCAGACTTTACAACTAAGCCAGCCAATCCCTAGCCAGACTTTATAACTAAGCCAGTCAATCCCGAGCCAGACTTTACAACTAAGCCAGCCAATCCCTAGCCAGACTTTACAACTAAGCCAGCCAATCCCTAGCCAGACTTTACAACTAAGCCAGCCAATCCCTAGCCAAACTTTACAACTAAACCAGCCAATCCCTAGCCAGACTTTACAACTAAGCCAGCCAATCCCTAGCAAGACTTTACAACTAAGCCAGCCAATCCCTAGCCAGACTTTACAACTAAGCCAGCCAATCCCTAGCCAGACTTTACAACTAAGCCAGCCAATCCCTAGCCAGACTTTACAACTAAGCCAGCCAATCCCTAGCCAGACTTTATAACTAAGCCAGCCAATCCCTAGCCAGACTATACAACTAAGCCAGTAGTAAGCCAGCCAATCCCTAGCCAGACTTTACAACTAAGCCAGTAGTGAGCCAGCAGCCGCCATCACTCAGCCGGTCATGCCTCTTGACCTAATAACTTAATTAACACAGAGGCCGATACTACTTAACCTAATAACGTAATTAACACAGAGGCCGATACTACTTAACCTAATAAGATAATTACCACAGAGGCCGATACTACTTAACCTAATAACGTAATTAACACAGAGGCCGATACTACTTAACCTAATAACGTAATTAACACAGAGGCCGATACTACTTAACCTAATAACGTAATTAACACAGAGGCCGATACTACTTAACCTAATAACGTAATTAACACAGAGGCCGATACTACTTAACCTAATAACGTAATTAACACAGAGGCCGATACCACTTAACCTAATAAGATAATTAACACAGAGGCCGATGCTACTTAACCTAATAATGTAATTAACACAGAGGCCGATACTACTTAACCTAATAACGTAATTAACACAGAGGCCGATACTTCTTAACCTAATAACGTAATTAACACAGAGGCCGATACTACTTAAACCTAATAACGTAATTAACACAGAGGCCGATACTACTTAACGGGGGGAACTGTGATATACAATGTTTTACCGCCGAGGGAAAATATACAGTGTTGGGATGGTTGGGCGATCCTATTTTGGTTCATGGTGTGTGAGAGAGAGAGAGAGTGTACTCACCTAATTGTACTCACCTAATTGTAGTATACAGGATTTGAGCCTAAGCTCGTGTTGTCCTGTCTCTCTCATTTATCCAATTTTGCTTTAAAAGTTTGGATATTTCTTGCTCCCACCACCTCCCCATCCAACTTATTCCAACACTCAATGCTTCTATACGGGAAGCTGAACTTTCTTACATCAGACTTACATATAACTTTCCTCAACTTACAATCATGACCCCTGGTTCTTCCCTCGTCCCTCACCACAAAATCTCCCTTGTCGATCTTCTCAAAACCTTTCACACACTTAAACATCATGATCATGTCACCTCTCTCTCTCCTCTCCCTCAGCGTTGGCAGCTTTAGCCTCTCCAATCTCTCCTCATAAGGCAGGTCTCTAAGGCTAGCTATCATCTTAGTGGCAACTCTCTGAACTCTTTCCAGTTTTTTATTATGTTTTATAAGGTGTGGAGACCACACCACTGCTGCATACTCCAGTCTTGGTCGTATTATTGTCCCTATTATTTTTGCTAACATCTCTTCATCTAAATAATTCAGAGCTATTCTCATGTTAGTCAACACTGCATAGGTTTCACCAGTTATTTTATTTATATGCTGTTCAGGTGACAAGCTGTCTGCCACAACTACCCCTAGGTCTTTTGCTTTCACAGCTTTACTAATTATTTCATCTCCTATTTTATATCCCCAAGAAGGTCTATATTTACTTTTTCCCATCTCAAGAACCTGACACTTACTCGTGTTGAATTCCATTTTCCAAGTTTGACTCCACTCATATAACTTATCTAGGTCTCTCTGTAATTCTTCACAACTACTCCTACTTGTAATATGCTTCATTAATTTTGCATCATCAGCAAACATAGATATATATGAACCTATTCCCATTTGAAGGTCGTTGATGAAAACCAAAAACATGATTGGGGCCAACACCGATCCTTGAGGCACTCCGCTTTTTACCCTTTTCCACGAGGAGAACTTTCCTTTTATTACTGTTCGCATTTCCCTCCCAATTAAATAGTTTTCCATCCACTTTAATAATACTCCCTCAACCCGCCCCACAGTCCTGAGCTTCCACAACAATCTCTTATGAGGCACCTTATCAAATGCCTTCTTAAAATCTAAGTAAATACAATCTACCCATCCCTCCCTCCCTTGTACAATGTCAATTACCCTATCATAGTAACTCAACAAATGTGTGGTACACGAATGACCTTTTCTGAACCCGAACTGCTTGCTTGAAATTATTTCCCTCTCCTCCAACATACCCACCCATCTTTTTCTAATAATCTTTTCACAAAGCTTGCATATAACACTCGTTAAGGATACCGGTCGATAATTTAGCGGGTCGTCTTTATTTCCACTTTTATATATTGGAGTTATATTTGCTTGTTTCCATTCTAAGGGAAGTTCCCCCTTGTTTAATGAGTGTTGAACAATATTAAAAATAGGTCTCACTAGTTGTTCAGAACATTCTCTTAATACCCATCCAGCAATGTTATCTGGGCCCATAGATTTTCTCACGTCCAATTCTTCCAACATTGATTTTAGTTCATCCTTGTTGACTTCTATCGACTCTAGTCCCTGTATCTCGTTCAATTCCACCACAGGTTCTACATAGTCATCCTCCTCCACAAACACGGATGTTAATGTATCATTCATAATTTCACACATACCCACTGTGTCTTCATATAATTGACCCTCTACCCTAAGCTTTGTTATTTTGTCCTTTATTTTTGTTTTGCCGTTGATATAACTATAGAACAGTTTGGGTTCTTTATTACATTTGTTTACTATATCTTTTTCAAAGTTCTTTTTCTCCTCTCTTATAGTCTTGACATAGTTGTTTCTAGCATTCTTATACTCATTCCATTTTTCCTCAGTGTGTCTCCTTCTCACTTTATTCCATGCAGAGTCCTTTTTGTTCTGGGCAATGTGACATCGCATGTTAAACCACTCTTTCTCCTTAGCCAGCTTTCTATAATTAACTGTTGGTACATATTTATCTACCCCCTCCCTGTAAATGTCTAGTAACATGGTGTATTTTACCTGAATATTCTGTTCTTGCTCAATAAATGACCAATCTATATTTGCAAAGTATCCTCGTAATGATTCATAATCCGCCTTACTATAATTTAGTCTATATTCCCTATGTTCCTCCTCTCTGCCTTCCAGAAATTCCACTGTCAATTCAAATTCAATCACAGCATGATCGCTTTTTCCCATGGGACTCAAATATGTTAGGTTCTTTATTTCTTGGGGGTCTTTGGTGAATAATAAGTCAAGTCTTGATGGTTCATCACCTCCTCTAAATCTTGTATTTTCCATAACGTGTTGTGTTAATAGATACCCCATTGTTAGTTCAAGAAATTTGCTACCCCAAGTATTTTCATTTGAACCCGCATCCAAACATTCCCAATCCACCTCCCCGCAATTAAAGTCCCCTGCAAGAATAAGCCTATTTTTCCTTTTACAAATAATTTCTAACATACGCAAGGTTTCCAAAATTAATTCATTATATTCATCGTTGCTCCAAGATTTAGTCTTAGGAGGTAAATAAACTGATACAATGTCCAATTTTAACCTATCATTATCCTCAATTTCAACTGCTACCACTTCAGCAATGCTATCACCAAGTTTTAATTCTTTAGCAGTAATTTTATTATCTACCATGATCAACACTCCTCCTCCTAGCTTTCCTAACCTGTCTCTTCTCCATGTACTGTATCCTGCACAACTAATTATATTCGTATCTACTTCCTGGTTAAGCTTAGTTTCAGTCAAACATACTACCCCGGGCCTCTCTCTCTTTACATATTCGTCAAACTCAATCTTTTTGGAAATTAACCCATCAATATTTGTATACATGAACTTAGCGTTTCCAGTATTTTCCCTATTTTTCTCGTCCCTGCCCGTTCTTTTCTTTTTTGTACGTACCCCTCCCAATTTATTTCCTAGCTTGTCTCCTCTTCTCTTGTCTCCACCTGGACTGTTTCTCGCTCCGTTTCCACCTCTTTAGTGGAAACACACACTCAGTGTGTGTGAGTGTGAGTGTGTGTGAGTGAGTGAGTGAATGAGTGAGTGAGTGAGTTAGTTAGTTAGTTAGTTAGTTAGTTATAGGAGTATCTCGGAGACTTTCCGGTCCATTCCGGGGAGATACTCGTAGTGGAAGTAGAGAAACTGTTTAGTGCTCATTACACTCATTACAGAGTGTGCAAAATACTTTCCACTCTTCTTAAACTGCTCTACTAAAGAACTGTTTACAACTTCGGAGGGAAGTTTGTTCCAGGAAGAACAGATCTTACGTGTGAAACAATCTCTACAAATACTTGTGCTGAACCTTTTCAATTTTAATTTCCAGCCATGGTTGCGTGTTGTATTCATATTGTGCCTAAACATTTTGCTATAATCCACATTGTCAAACCCATTAAGTATTTTAAAAACTTCAATTAGCTGACCTCGTAGTTTGTGTGTGTCCGAGAGAGAGAGAGAGAGAGAGAGATTGAGTATGTATGTATGTAAGAGAGTGTGTGTATGAGAGGGAGAGCTTGACTGTGTCTTTGTGTGTGTCTTTGAGTGTGTGTGTGTGTGTGGGTGAATATTTCTAAGTTAATGCCCCTGTGTTTATAACGCTGGATTTATAATGATAGTAGCAGTAACTGTTTACATTCAACAACGATTGCATAGTATTTCAGTTAATATATATTTCCTATATGTATGAACGATACAAAAGGTAATGCTGCCAGTAACAACAACAACAACAACAACAACAACCCCCCCCCACACACACACACCACACACACACATAAGAAAATGTAAGTGATTTTAGATTTTAGATTTACCTCTAGAACCGCCCTTTGTAACGAGGAATAATAGTTCCACAAAGGATTGCAAACTCTTACGAATGAGTATAATATTGTGGCTAATATGACCAATATGCTATTACAAATGTTAGAATGTCTCTCTGCACAATTCATTGGTATAAGCTGCGTATATCAGAGCTGATTGTATTGAATGTTTGACAGAAAACAGGAGAACAAGAACAGATAACAAGCACAAGACCCTCTCTGTGAGAACACGTTGTCACTCGAAAAATGTAGGACCTCTTATGCTATTATTTATGCAAATACAGCGAAAGGAATGTGTGTACAGTCACGAGCATAAATACTGTGACACCAACCAAATAATTTTCGCCCCTTTGTCTCCAAAGGTATTGCAAAACTTTGTATTCAAACTCACAATTATTTCTGTATTTCATTCTAGCTACCGTCAAACAATTTTATTCAGCTTAGTATAAACCCCTAGTGATGAAGGAGTTGACGTTATCTGGTTGATGTCGCAGCATTTATGCTCGTAACTGTACATTCGCGGTCTTTAATGATGATACATAAGCTGATACGAAACTGTCTGAACTGAAACTATTAATGTTTTACCTGATATTTATATTTCAGAGCTCCCTTTAAATTCTTGGAGGCTTCAACATGTATCAGAATAAATGATGTTCAAAATAATTAAGGAGACGAAGTTATTAAACATTTGTCTTCATAACTTATACACAACTTGTTCAACATCTAAACAACCTTGTTCAGTTCATAGTGAGCTAGTATAATTAATTGCTTGAGTAGACCAACTATTCTGGTTCATCTATATTTCGTCATTCATTGGCTATCATAAGACGATATTATATGGGTTAGAAAGGGCCTGTGGGAGTTTTGGTTTTTCGTAAGTGGTAGCCTTAATCAAATTGAAATTACACCATCGTAATGAATGGATTATCTCTCGTACCCCGAAAAACATCGATCGAGGCATTGTAGGGAGAAGTCAAACCTACAACCGTCTGCAGAGAAAGTAATGCCATTTTTATTGAACGATTCTGACACTGACGTAACATTTTGAAACATTCCCTTGCGTCGCGTATCACAGTTCGACTCACTGCTTTCCATCACTCAGCGTTCATTGTCTCGATAAACTATACTGTATAGAGTAAACACTATTTGTGCAATGTGAATATTCATGATTAAAACAACACATTTTGCAAACACGAAACAAGATCAATATAAATAAAGAAATTATAGCAAACTTATAGACAATGACAACATGCTATTGAAACACAATGCTTTCCACTAATAACATAAAGTATAGATCAAATCCATTGCCAAGTTGGGGGAGTAAAGTGAACGCAGGCAACTAAACATTCTCCGCGCATTCTAGTGCGCACTACACAGTTCAGTTTGCCAAGACACTTCATGGAGACCGCTGCTTTTCCCTTCCACTCGTAATTTTCATCATTATATAAACTATATTACCAGTGATTAATCAAACACGCTGTAATAACAAAGAATTCACATAGACTTGTGTACTGTAATCGAAGACTGCTGTACGTTTAGACAAAATAAAAATCTTAGTGACCAAGGAACCTTGCAGTGTAAAGCCCGGCATTGACGCACCAAACCCGCCCTTGAAGAGGCCAAGAGATGGACGGACCGACGGAGCTACGTGACATCGGAACATCTGTGGCAAGTGTTTAACCCCTTCTGTACTGACGACGTCTTTACGTTTGTATTTCATCTTCATTTGGACGATTTCATGAAGCTTGGGAAAGATATATGGTAGCTAAAAGGACTAATTGAGATAGTTTGTAGTCTATTAAGATTAATATAAATCAATTAGTTATCAAAATCTAAGGAGAATAAAGTCACCTGTACAGAAGGGGTTAACATCCAACCAGGCCAGACAGGCACGAAATTTGTGCAGGTTAGTTCAGAAACGAATGAATGCAGGCCGCCTGTGAAAACTATGGGGTCGTCCGGCCATTGACGCCGGATATATAGCTTCCAAAATAATATTACTGTATAAGGCCACGACTTCTGGTCCTGAGTGTACTGAAAGGGTTAAATACCAAGTAACTAATGGTCAGTACCAAACCAGAGCAGCCTTCCTCAATTTACCTCGGTTATACTGATGTTTTGGACCGACAGTTAGCCCATCGATCTGTTTAGGCCTAATAGGTCCGGTAGAGCATATACATCATTGCTATATATGGCATTAAGAGCTGAAATGTATTATAAGGGAGAAAAAAACAAAAATGCTAAAATACATTTATAGGCCTAGGCTACTGTAAAACAATAAGTTTTTCAGCCAGTACCCAACCAGCGGGGGTGTGGGGGCGGCAGCCCCCACCCATATACTAGGTTAGGTTAGGTTAGGTTAAATTAGGCTAATAGCCTAGCACATAAAAAAAAAAAAAAAAAAAAAAGTAACCCAACCAGCGGGGGTGTGGGGGCAGCAGCCCCCACCCATATACTAGGTTAGGTTAGGTAAGGTTGTTAGGTTAGGCTAATAGCCTAGAACATTAAACAAAACAAAAAACAAAACAAAATCTAACCCAACCAGCGGGGGTGTGGGGGCGGCAGCCCCCACCCATAATACTAGGATAGGTTAGGTAAGGTTGTTAGGTTAGGCTAATGTCTTCCCAAAGTTGACTATTTTTATAACATGAGATATTAGGCTACCCACTCCACCCCGTGAAATCCGAGCCAGCTTTCGTCAAAAGTTGGCTCGGGTATTCACAAAATTGGGTTGTATGGGTTTGCAATTTGGGAAAACCCGAGCCAAGTTTTAATACAAAACGCTATATTATTGTATTTTTACGCTTTTAACCCCTCATTTTCCCTGAACTTCATAGCCCTCCCCACTTGTGGGGGGCGTGTTTTTAGATTGTTGGATAATGGGTAAATACTCATTTCCGCTCCTCTTCAGTATAAAACAACACTATATCTGAAGGAAAAATTACAAAAAACAAAATAAAACTTACTGAAATCGCTGTCGGTCCAAAAAGTCAGGTTTACCTTTACCTCTTCCTCCTCCTTCCAACTCCTCCTTCTAACTCCTCCTCTCTCTTTCTCCTCCTCCCAAGTCCTCTTCCTCCTGCCAACTCCTCCTCCTCCTCCACCTTCTAGCTCCTCCTCCCTCTTCTTCCTCCTCCCAACTCCTCCTTCTCCTTCCAGCTCCTCCTTCCTCTTCCGCCTCCTCCTTATCCTCCCTCTTCTTCCTCAAACTCCTCCTCCTCCCAACTAATTTGTAGGAAATTGTTGAACGCGTCTGGTGAAATTAAACGATATTTGTAGTAATTGCTTGTTTACCGTCTCCTGCCTGCCTGCCTACCCATCTGCCTTCCTACCTGTCTCACCCTCATCAACCTACCTACCTACCCACCCATCTGTCTGCCTACCTGTCTCACCCTCATCAACCTACCTACCCATCTGTCTGCCTACCTGTCTCACCCTCATCAACCTACCTACCTACCCATCTGTCTTTCTACCCGTCTCACCCTCATCAACCTACCTACCTACCCATCTGTCTTTCTACCCGTCTCACCCTCATCAACCTACCTACCTACAGTACCTACCTACTGTACCTACCCATCTGTCTGCCTACCTGCCTCGCCCTCATCAACCTACCTACCCACCTACCTACCTACCTACCTACCTACCCACCTACCTACCCATCTGTCTCACCCTCATCAACCTACCTACCTACCTACAGTACCTACCTACCTACCCATCTGTCTGCCTACCTGCCTCACCCTCATCAACCTACCTACCTACCTACAGTACCTACCTACCTACCCCCCCATCTGTCTCACCCTCATCAACCTACCTACCCACCTACCCATCTGTCTGCCTACCTGCCTCACCCTCATCAACCTACCTACCTACCTACCCACCTACCCATCTGTCTTTCTACCTGTCTCACCCTCATCAACCTACCTACCTACAGTACCTACCTACTGTACCTACCCATCTGTCTGCCTACCTGCCTCACCCTCATCAGCCTACCTACCTACCTACCTACCCATCTGTCTCACCCTCATCAACCTACCTACCTACCTACAGTACCTACCTACCTACCCCTCTGTCTGCCTACCTGCCTCACCCTCATCAACCTACCTACCTACCCACCCACCCACCCACCCACTCACCCATCTGTCTGCCTACCTGTCTCACCCTCATCAACCTACCTACCTACCTACCCATCTGTCTGCCTACCTGCCTCACCCTCATCAACCTACCTACCTACCCATCTGTCTTTCTACCTGTCTCACCCTTATCAACCTACCTACCTACAGTACCTACCTACTGTACCTACCCATCTGTCTGCCTACCTGCCTCACCCTCATCAACCTACCTACCTACCTACAGTACCTACCTACCTACCCATCTGTCTCACCCTCATCAACCTACCTACCTACCTACCCATCTGTCTGCCTACCTGTCTCACCTTCATCAACCTACCAACCGTACCTACCTACCCACCCATCTGTCTGCCTCACCTTCATCAACCTACCTGCCTACCCATCTGTCTACCTACCTGTCTCACCCTCATCAACCTATCTACCTACCTACAGTACCTACCTACCTACCCATCTGTCTGCCTACCTGCCTCACCCTCATCAACCTACATGCCTACCTACCTACTCATCTGTCTGCCTACCTGTCTCACCCTCATCAACCTACCTACCTACCTACCTACCCATCTGTCTGCCTACCTGTCTCACCCTCATCAACCTACATACCTACCTACAGTACCTACCTACCTACCCATCTGTCTGCCTACCTGTCTCACCCTCATCAACCTACATACCTACCTACAGTACCTACCTACCTACCCATCTGTCTGCCTACCTGTCTCACCCTCATCAAGCTGCCTACCTACCTACAGTACCCACCCACCCATGTGTGTTTTACTTTTGTATACTCTACTTCTTTTGTCAAGGTAACCTTGCTCTCCACATCCTGTATTATATTAACTCTTTCAAGATCCGATGACTCATTTCTTTCCTGATTTCTGGCTAGTTTTTGACGATTGTATTCAGATTAGGAAGGGTATATGGAAGTCAGAGGTTAACCGAGGTAGATTTTACCCTTATAATTACAATATATACTTCATAAATTGTATAAAATCGTCGAATAATAGCCAGAATAAACTGTCATACTCATTAAAGGGTTAAATTAATGTGGTAGTGTTCTCCTATTCCTTCCCTTTCAATTAGTTTACGCTTTTTGGTCAATATTTACGAGTCGAACCACAGCTGGGATCTCATTTCTAATAAGAACATAAGAACATAAGAAAATGGGAGTCTGCAGAAAGCCGATTGGCCTAAGCAAGGCAGATCCCTGTCCCACACAACCCCAATTATAGGCTCAACACTCTAATACCCTGAGGATCATCTTACCAAAACGGTTAGAGATTAACGCAGGACTACGGGGGGCTGCAGAGCTCTGGTTGGCCCAACCCGGCTGATCCCCCTTCACACCCAACCCTTCTCATCCATATGCTTATCCAATTTTATTTTAAAGCTCCCTACCGTTTTTCATCCCACTATAGCACTTGGTAGTCCATTCCACCCATCTACAACTCTGTTACCAAACCAATATTTACCTATATCTTTTCTGAAACGAAATTTATCTAATTTGAAACCATTGGTACGAGTTCTTTCGCTATCACTGAGCTTTAGTACAATTTTGTCATGTCCCCTTTGTTAATCCCACTAACCCACTTGAACACCTCTATCATATCCCCTCTAACTCTGCGTCTCTCTAACGAATGTAAACCTAATTTCTTCAACCTTTCTTCATACGGAAGATTTCTAATATTATGGATCATTTTTGTCATTCTACGCTGTACTCTCTCCAATGAATCTATGTCCATTCTGTAATAAGGACACCAAAATTGGACAGCATAATCCATATGGGGTCTCACTAATGACAAGTAAAGTTTTAAAATAACATCAGCAGTTCTGTTACTCACACTCCTAGAGATGAACCCGAGAATCCTGTTTGCCTTATTACGAACGCTTATACACTGTTTTCTAGGCTTCAAATCACTGCTAACAAACACACCTAGATCTTTCTCGCAGTCTGAATTTTCTAATTCTAAATTAGCTAGTTTATATTTAACATTTGTTTGCATCTTCCCTATCTTTAATACCTTGCATTTGTCAATGTTAAACTTCATCTGCCAATTTACTGACCATTCATGTAAGGTATCTAGATCCCTTTGGAGGCACTCTATATCGCTATCTGAATCAATTGATCTCCCCATTTTAGTATCGTCTGCGAATTTACTTATCCTACTAGTTATACCTAAATCTAGGTCATTTATGTATATAAGAAACAACAGGGGACCTAATACCGATCCCTGGGGGACACCACTTTTGACTGCTCCCCACTCTGACTTGGTACCATTTATGCTGACTCTCTGTTTCCTACCAATTAGCCATGACCTAATCCATCCCAACAACGATCCTCCTATTCCATGTGCCTCAACCTTTCTCATCAATCTCTCATGAGGGACTCTGTCGAAAGCTTTACTGAAATCTAAATAAATAATATCATATGACTTGTCACTATCTACTGCTTCATATACCTCTGAGAAAAAGCTAAGCAAATTAGTAAGACAAGAACGTCCCTGAGTGAATCCATGCTGAGAAGAATTTATTAAGTTACATTTTTCTAAGTGGCTTCTAATTTTCATAGCAATAATAGACTCTAGCAACTTTCCTATGATTGATGTGAGACTAATGGGACGGTAATTGGATGCTATCGATTTATCACCTTTTTTGAAGATCGGAACTACATTTGCAAGCTTCCAAGCTTCTGGAACTAAACCTGTTTCTAATGACTTGTTATATAAAAATGCTAATGGGCTACTTAACTCATCTCTGCATTATTTTAATACTCTAGCATATACCTCGTCAGGACCAGGCGATTTTTGAGGTTTCAGTCTGATAATTTCCTTAAGCACATCATTTCTACTTATACTAACTGTACTTAACATATTTTCTATACTATCACTATATACCATATTGACTTCTGGAATCTGTGCCAAATTTTCATTAGTGAAAACGGAAAGAAACTGACTATTTAATGTACTGCACATTTCTAAATCATTTTCTGTTATTTCTCCTATTGAAGTTTTTAGGGGGCCTATTACATCTCTAACTTTACATTTATATAATTGGTAAAAAGCTTTAGGGTTATTTTTTGAGTCTTAAAACAGTTGGCTGAATGGGGCCGAATGGATACAAGACAGGGAAAGAGAGAAAAGGAGAGGTAGATAAAAAAAAAAAAAAAAAAAAAAAAAAAAAAAAGGACCCCCCCTTATGAGACAATCCGTATCATCAGCTGGGATTGAGAGGGCGAGAGCAAATTACCAAGAGCGGAGTGAATACTAGGCCAGGGATAATAGGATACCTTTATAAATTTGCTACCTATATTGTTTCAGCTCCTGTATAGTGAAACCCTTTCATTTCACTTTACTTTTGCTTTATTCACTTTCCACCCAGCCTGTTTCATTTACTTTATTTATTGTCATTTCTGCATTCAATTTGATTTCCATTTCCTATCAAGGCCTATTTCTACTAATTTTCCTCTAATTTAGTTTCTCAAGGTTCCAAATTCTACACTGTTTAAGGGGAGATAGTCGTTTTTTTTTTGGACCTTCTTCTCTCTCGTGTAAAGTCTCATTTATTTTCAGAGATTATGACGTTCAGCCAATTAGCTGGCTTCAATATTAAGATTTTTCGTGTCATTTAGGTGTCGATTTTTCCCGGCGAGCGATAGCGAGTCTATAATTTAACCCCTTCTGTACCAGCAACGTCTCTTTTATTTGATTTCGGCTACATTTAGACGATTTTATGAAGCTTAGGAAGAATATAATTATGGTAGCTAAAAAGATTAATTGAGATAGTTTGTAACCTTTTAATGAGTAGACATCCTTCCTAAACTGAATAACATCGCCAAATGATTGCCAGAATCAAATGAAAAGTACATCACCGGTACAGAAGGGGTTAAGAGGAATTGGCCTTCGGCCAGGACATTTTTCGGTTTAATGTTATTTTAATACCACGAATTTTGTTGATATATTTGAAGATTAATAATGAATCTATATGCTCTAAATAGTATAAGAACATTTGTTTTAACCCTCGGCGAAACCTAATAAAAAAGTATGGTACTAAAATGTCTTTTTCGTAACAAGGTTATCAATACGGTACTTCCAGTTATCGATAGCTCTAAAGATCATATGAAAATGTGTTAAACCCTCGGAAAAACCTAATATAAAAGTATGGTACTAAAATTTTATTTTCGTAACAAGGTTGTCAATACGGTACTTTCCCATTATCAATGTACAATCAAAGCTGAAGATTGCAGAGTAAACACCGTAGACTTCATTGACTTCTCTTTCACCTTCGTATAATCGACAGCCAATTTTTAAATTTTATTTACTAAGGGATTAGTACGGTACTCAACCAGAGGGGGTGTGGGGGCAGCAACCCCCACCCATAATACTAGGTTAGGTTAGGTTAGGTAAGGTTGTTAGGTTAGGCAAGGTTGTTAGGTTAGGCTAATGTCTTTTCAAATCACTATCGGGGGACGACGTGTCTCAACATGGATCGATAGGCCTAATGGGGAAAATAGATTTTCCCGAGATTTCTAATTAATTACAAACATTATATATTGATGTAAATGAACAATTATTTTTATAAAAAAACACTCGGAAAATTCATGGTATTAAAATTTAAAAAATTCCCATTTTTCTATCTAAAAATGTACAAATTAATCTTGAAGGAGGGTCTTGGGGTTGTGTTTTGGTACTTATTTCCGAAACTACCACTAATTATTTCTCAATATTTGAAGGCTATTATAGAATAAGGATGTTGCAAGGATCATAGTGGGATCACAGTTGCCCTCTGACCCTTGACCAGTGTGGACGTCCCCAGTGACCGCTAGTGTACCGGTTTACCCTTAGTGAGGTCCTAGTGAACTTTCTTAGTGATGGCTGTTGTTGATGAGTCTGCTGTCTCCTCTCATACTCTCCAGCTTTGTCTTGCTTTGCAAGAAAGACTGGAGAGTGTGGAGCAGGAGATTCAGTGTCTCAAATATGAAAATTTGGCCTTGAGACTAGCTATGGCGGAGAAGAAGTGTGAGGCTACCGGAAGTGTTCCCAGGGATCGTGAAGCCCCTTGGAAAGTGGTGTCAACTAGTGCAACGGCCTGCAAGCTGAAAAGGCAGCCACTCAAGACCCACAACAACTTCAGCACCTTGGCTGATGAGAGTGATGGCGAGGAAGTGGCGATCATCGAGGCAGTGAGAGGGGAGGCGGGGGGGGGGGGGGAGTCTGCTGCTGTTGCTGCAACAACTGCTGCTACACGCCGACAAAAGGAAAAAGCTAAGTCTGTTTTCATTGTCGGTGATTCATTGGTTAGATACCTTGGCAGGGCAACAAACACTCAGGTTTTTTTTTTTTTTTTTTTTTTTTTTTTTTTCTTTCTATATTCCAACTTACTTCCTCTCGGGCATAGGCTGAGAGCCTTAACATTCACCGCTTTACAATGAACAGTGAAGCCTGTGAGGTCTTGTTCCAGTCTAGGGAGTGAGACACGTGAAGCACGTAGAGTACAACGAGCACCTGCCATCTTGCCTTCACATGAGGCACGGTGCTCACTCATGGCCCGAAACGACCCCATCTCTGAAGCCATCTCGTTCCCGTGCTTCACTGTCTCACCCTCTACACTCGGACTCTCACACTTACACACACACAACGCCACCTGTTGAGCTGATAACTCACCAGGCATTGCACCCCTATAGCATATTTTGAATATGGGAATATTCATACAGTGCTATTTAATCAGGGAACAATGAGGGTATTTTATTGACGTTTCGGTGGGCTTTGTGGTAATGCACTGATACTAGGTACAGCACAAATTCCATCCCAATAATATCTTCCCATTGATACATCGGGATTTGAACCCGGGACCTTTGGATTACCAGGCCAGTGGCAAGACCACTCCACCACACCTCCCCTATGGTAAAGTTGTCTGCGTGCCTGGTGCCGGAGTCGGGAGGGTGGCTGAGAAGATAGATGCTGTCCTGGAAGTGAGTGGGGAGGACCCCATCATCTTCCTCAATGCAGGGAGCAACGATATATGGAGATGCAGGACTGAGGAGTTGCTCTCCAAGTATCAGGAAATGTTGGAGAGGATCAAGGAAAAGGGTGCAGTTCCTGTGGTAAACAGTATCCTGCCAAGAAGAGGGGTAAGGAAGGAATGGTCCTCCATGGCTATTGGTGTAAATAGCCGGCTGGAGAAGTATTGCAAGGCAAATACTATTCCATTCCTGGATAACTGGTCCCTCTTTTATGGTAAGGATGAACTGTATGCCCAGGATGGAGTACATCTCTCTCGACTAGGAGTTTCGACCGTGGCCAGCTCACTCGACAAGATTGTTGCGGGGTTTCGTTAAAAAAACCTGGGTGTGTAAGTAAAATACTGTCTCCATATGGAGCAGGTACTTCATGTGACAAACCAGTGAGTAAAATAGAAATAATCAGTCAAGATAGTGCGGATATAGTGATGTGTAATAGTAGTATCGATAACACTACACATGTAACTGATAGTAAAGATGAGAATACTGATAGAGTAGAATTTCTGTCTAGAGCTAGTAGTTCAATAGGAAATAATAAGTTAGCTAAACACAATAGAAAATTAGTTGCAAATAAAAGTAATAGGTTGAGGGTATATTATACAAATTGTAGGAGTTTATGTAACAAAATGAACGAACTTATAGCACTCGTTAGCACAGAAAATATAGACATAATAGCGCTAACTGAAACGTGGATTAATACAGAATCTAGGCATTTTTTAGCAGAATTTGATATTCCAGGATATAGTTTGTTTAAATATGACCGAACAAGTAGGAGGGGCGGGGGTATAGCAGTGTTTGTCAGGAGTACATTAAAAAGCTGTATTAAATCAGGTATTAGACTAAATAATGATAAGGAAAGTGTTTGGGTAGAGGTTAACGAAGGTAGTGAGACCATAGTTATTGGAGTTATATATAGACCGCCTAATATGAGTAGAAATGGCGGAACATCGTTATGGGAGGAAATTAAAATAGCATCAAGGTTTAGCAATGTGTGCATTATGGGGGATTTTAATTTTCCGAACATTGATTGGCAGCACCAAATAGGCAACTCCGATTCAGTAGAGTTTATTGAGGTAGTACAAGATAGTTTTTTATTTCAATTCATAGATACGCCGACTAGAGGTATTAATATTCTTGATTTAGTTTTCAGTAACAATGAACATATGATAAATAATGTAGAGATTGGTGACCACCTAGGAAATAGCGATCATAAATCTATTTATTTTAATATACAATGGACAGGGAATGCTAAAGAGAATACGACACTTATCCCAGATTTCAGAAAAGCCGATTATGGTGGGCTAAGAAGAGACTTAAGGGTGGACCCTATTGTTAAGCAATTAAGTCAGGATATGCCAGAGTTAAACTTGCCACCTACATATAACCAGTTTATTGCTTCACTCCACAATGATCAAAATAAATATATCCCTAAAGGAAGATTTAGATCGACGCAGAACCAACCAAAATGGATGACTAATAAGCTAATAGATCTTATAGGAGAAAAGAAAGGAATATATCGAAAAATAAAGAAAGGCGAAAATCATTTACATATATACTATCAGACTCTATCAAGACAGGTCAAAAAGGAAATCAGGAAAGCAAAAAGAAATAATGAAATAAGGATAGCCAGTGACTCAAAAAATAACCCTAAAGCTTTTTACCAACTATATAAATCTAAAGTTAGAGATGTAATAGGCCCCCTAAAAACTTCAATAGGAGAAATAACAGAAAATGATTTAGAAATGTGCAGTACATTAAATAGTCAGTTTCTTTCCGTTTTCACTAATGAAAATTTGGCACAGATTCCAGAAGTCAATATGGTATATAGTGATAGTATAGAAAATATGTTAAGTACAGTTAGTATAAGTAGAAATGATGTGCTTAAGGAAATTGACAGACTGAAACCTCAAAAATCGCCTGGTCCTGACGAGGTATATGCTAGAGTATTAAAAGAATGCAGAGATGAGTTAAGTAGCCCATTAGCATTTTTATTTAACAAGTCATTAGAAACAGGTTTAGTTCCAGAAGCTTGGAAACTTGCAAATGTGGTTCCGATCTTCAAAAAAGGTGATAAATCGATAGCATCCAATTATAATCCCATTAGTCTCACATCAATCATAGGAAAGTTGCTAGAGTCTATTGCTAGGAAAATTAGAAGCCACTTAGTAAAATTTAACTTAATAAATTCTTCTCAGCATGGATTCACTCAGGGACGTTCTTGCCTTACTAATTTGCTTAGCTTTTTCTCAGAGGTATATGAAGCAGTAGATAGTGACAAGTCATATGATATTATATATTTAGATTTCAGTAAAGCTTTCGACAGAGTCCATCATGAGAGATTGATGAGAAAGGTTGAGGCACATGGAATAGGAGGGTCGTTGTTGGATGGATTAGGTCATGGCTAATTGGTAGGAAACAGAGAGTCGGCATAAATGGTACCAAGTCAGAGTGGGGAGCAGTCAAAAGTGGTGTCCCCCAGGGATCGGTATTAGGTCCCCTGTTGTTTCTTATAAATGACCTAGATTTAGGTATAACTAGTAGGATAAGTAAATTTGCAGACGATACTAAAATGGGGAGATCAATTGATTCAGATAGCGATATAGGAGTGCCTCCAAAGGGATCTAGATACCTTACATGAATGGTCAGTAAATTGGCAGATGAAGTTTAACATTGACAAATGCAAGGTATTAAAGATAGGGAAGATGCAAACAAATGTTAAATATAAACTAGCTAATTTAGAATTAGAAAATTCAGACTGCGAGAAAGATCTAGGTGTGTTTGTTAGCAATGATTTGAAGCCTAGAAAACAGTGTATAAGCGTTCGTAATAAGGCAAACAGGATTCTCAGGTTCATCTCTAGGAGTGTGAGTAACAGAACTGCTGATGTTATCTTAAAACTTTACTTGTCATTAGTGAGACTCCATATGGATTATGCTGTCCAATTTTGGTGTCCTTATTACAGAATGGACATAGATTCATTGGAGAGAGTTCAGCGTAGAATGACAAAAATGATCCATAATATTAGAAATCTTCCGTATGAAGAAAGGTTGAAGAAATTAGGTTTACATTCGTTAGAGAGATGCAGAGTTAGAGGGGATATGATAGAGGTGTTCAAGTGGGTTAGTGGGATTAACAAAGGGGACATGAATAATGTACTAAAGCTCAGTGATAGCGAAAGAACTCGTACCAATGGTTTCAAATTAGATCAATTTCGTTTCAGAAAAGATATAGGCAAATATTGGTTTGGTAACAGAGTTGTAGATGGGTGGAATGGACTACCAAGTGCTATAGTGGGATTAAAAACGGTAGGGAGCTTTAAGATAAAATTGGATAAGCATATGGACGAGAAGGGTTGGGTGTGAAGGGGGATCAGCCGGGTTGGGCCAATCAGCGCTCTGCAGACCCCCGTAATCCTGCGTTAATCTCTAACCGTTTTGGTAAGATGATCCTCAGGGTATTATAGTGTTGAACCTATAATTGGGCTTTGTAATTGGGGTTGTGTGGGACAGGGATCTGCCTTGGTTAGGCCAATCGGCTTTCTGCAGACTCCCATTTTCTTATGTTCTTATGTTTATGTTCTTATTAATAAAGGGGACATGAAAAATTTACTAAAGCTCAGTGATAGCGAAAGAACTCGTACAAATGGTTTCAAATTAGATAAATTTCGTTTCAAGAAAGATATAGGCAAATATTGGTTTGGTAACAGAGTTGTGGATAGGTAAAATAGGCTGCCAAGTGCTATAGTGGGATAAAAAACGATAGGGAGCTTTAAGATAAAATTAGATAGGCATATGGATGAGATGGGTTGGGTGTGAGGGGGATCTGTCAGGTGTGGGCCAGGTGTGGGGCTCCTCAGACTCCCGTTTTTCTGAACTCTGACCGTTTCGGTGAGGTCAGTCCTAATGGTGTTTGGCAAATTCCATAGTAGCGGGAGCGATTTTTTTCCCACTCCCCTTCAATATTATAATTGGTTTCCTGTTTTCATTGTGTCCCTAATAATGATTACCTTCACTTGCCACAACAATATTAAAAATATTTACCCCGATAGCTGGGGAGGGCATGAAGTATATCAGGGAAAGAGCGGGGTTCAAATATGGAGTTAAGGTAGAACAGCTGATACGATCAAAACATACTGGAAGCTTAGCTGTGAGTGGCTGGCCAAACCCGTTTGTGATTGGCAGGCTGGAAGTGACGTCATCGCCATGGATGACGTCACGAACCCACCAATAAATTATCGCTCCCGGTCCCGTGTCTAAATTTAAGAAATTGTTCCCATAATGAATAATAAATGCTGCAGACTGATTATATCCTCCCGTTGTAACCAACGCTCTTTCCCATATGTTCACACTTTATATCGTTCCCAACTGTTGGAGTTTAATAGCCTACTGTTGAAGGTGTTCTTACCTGGTTCTTACCTGGTGGGCTTCCCAGACCCCAGAGCTAAGTAGTAGGTCAGGGTCCACGGAAGCCACACACTGCTGATGCGCCAGCCCAAAGATAATTTATAGTTTGTAGTAAAAACAGGGAGTATAGAAATCTATGGACTGGAAAGTGCATCATAAGAAGCTACGTTAACAAACAAGGTACAAGTATAAGTGGTTGAGGAGGCCAGAAGGTGTGACATCGAGAACAAAATCATGAATATTCATATAAAACTCCTGCAAGATAGTCGGAAAGGGCAGCCTTGAAAGATAACAGGTTAGTCAGGGATACCAAATATGTGGGCAAAGAGTTCCACAGAGACACATATCTAAGATTAAAAAATCTTTTTCTTATTTCAAGCTGGCATCTCGAGTGAGCAATTTTATATGGGTGACCCCTGGTTGCAAAATATTGGGGACGATCAAAAACATCTTCAGGAGTAATTGAGCAGAGACCGTGAAATATTTGCCAATACTTAATTATGTCATGCCTAAGAAGTCTACCCTTAATGGAAAATAGGTTTAATATCCTCAATCTCTCACCATAATCAAGATTCTCGAGACCCCCAATAGATTTAGTCCAGCGTCTCTGAACAGACTCCAGTAGTCTTAGGTCTCCCAAATACCCAAGGTTCCACAGAGAGGAAGAATATTCTAATATGGGACGAATATGGGAAATAAATAGTGGCATCATAAAGGAGGCATCCCGGTTGACAGTTGACCTTAGGATACTATGGGCGAATCCTCCAGCCTTGTGGACAATATTAGAGATGTGTGTATGAAACTTAAGGGAGGAATCGATTAAAATTCCTAGATCGGATGCAGAGTCTCTAATAGGGATTAAGGAGTTGTTAAGATAGTATCTGCCAGAATGACCCAGGTCATCCCAATCAATTTCTTTCCTACAAAATCTTAGGTGGACACATTTATCTGGGTTCATCGTTAGGCCCCAGGATTTAGAGACCTTAGCAAGCACGTCGTATATCAGACTGGCAAGCAAACATACAATTAAGAAAATTTAAGAGGTTATCATATTTGATTTTTACATACAGTTTCAGATCATCAGCATATATTTTGGTAGACGAGTTAATATTACGAGTAATATAATTGATAAATATGAGGAAAAGCAGGGGACCAAGGACAGAGCCTTGAGGGACTCCGCTAAGCACATCCCTGAAAGAACTAAAATGATTATTTACTTTGACATGCATAATACGGTTATGGAGAAAGTCCCTAATCCAGTCCAGTACCCTACCCCTAATTCCCAAGCTATAAAGTTTGGTGATCAGAATGTCATGATTAACCACGTCAAAGGCCTTGCAATAGTAAAACAGGATCAAGTCAACATTATAACCCTGGTCCATCCATTTGGTGATGTCCTTGTAAGTAAGAAGGAGTTGGTCCTCGGATGATCTGCCTGGTCTGAATCCAAATTGGTCCTTATTGAGAAGATTGTTAGAGTCAAGATATTCATAGATAAATTTAGTTATAATACGTTCCAAGGACTTTGAACAAATGGAAGTTAGAGAGATTGGTCTATACATTAATGGATTGTAGCGAGAACCCTTTTTAAAAATGGGCACAACTGAGGAACTCTTCCAGGCAGAAGGGAGGGTTCCAGAGACCAATGAGGCACGGTATATCAGCAAAAGAGGATATGCAAGGGTATGGACACAGGATTTGAGTAGGTGGGCGTGGATACCGTCTGGACCCATCGATGAGGACGTATCAAGTTTGTTGAGAACAGATATAACATCATTAAGATTAATATTGATATCTGGAATTATACTGTCTGTTACCTGATGTGAGGCAGGGGAGGTGGGAGTAGATGTTGAAAAAACACTGGCAAAGGAGGACACAAATAGTTCAGCCATAGCCCTTGCATCGTGAATGATGTTACCTGTGGAAGACTTGAGTGGGCCAATACTGGGTCTACCCACCTTCTTTTTCCGGATATAAGAATGGAATATTTTGGAGTTGGTTGTGAGATGGTCAATCAGTGAAGCCTGGACTGACTATGGATGACATCATTTTTGTACTGATAATTAATATCTAAAAACTGATCCAGGGCGTCCTTAGCCTGGTTAGAGTTACGACCAAACTGTGTACGAGTTTCTTTATAATTGGTCCAAAAGTTATGTCTGGTATTTTTTAATAATATAGGGGGTCTGACAGGCCATGGAGGGCAAGAAAAGTTATTGAAACTCTTTGTAGGGATAAAACGGTTAATTAAGGGCATAAGTATGTCTGTAAAATGAGAAAACATTAGATTAACATTGAGGTGGGCAAATTCAAAATCCCAATCAATATCTTCCAAAATTAGGTTAATCTCTCTGTAGTCACCTCTATGCCATATCCTGATGTTATTGGGCTCGTCATTGATAGTTTGGATCTGGAATATATAATTGGTGATAACTGGGCTATGGCCACAGTTGGGAAATGGAGGAAGTACCTGTGTTTCGCCAATTCGGTCGTTTTCCGAGGTAAGAATCAGGTCCAGTATATTACCTGACGGGTGGAAAGTGGGTTCTGTAATAAGTTGAGTAAGTCCCAAGGCTATAAAACAGTCAAGGAATGTTGTATCGAGGAGTCTGAGACCTCTACGAATAAGATCACAAGACCATTTAATAGAAGGGAGGTTGAAATCTCCCATGAGAACTATTTCCTTGTCTGAGCAAAAATCATAAATAAAGTCAAGTAATGTCTCATTATCTAAGGGGGTGTAAGAAGGGGGGCGATAAACTGTTATGTAAATATTATAGTCAGGCAGAAAAATAACAAGGGTATTTTGAAGGTCAACATCAATTTCAATATATTTTAAGGAAGACTTGACATACATACATACACCATGTTTTGGGATATCACCGTGAACATCTTTTCTTAGGACTGCATAATTGGGAATAGAATTAGCGGCGGTAGAGACATAAGGCAGCAGCCATGACTCACTTATACCAAGAACTGAGATATCGGAATCATATAAAATTGAAAAAATATAGTTAACCTTATTAAGTATGGAATTAACATTAACATGAGCTATGGACAAAGAATGGAATGTGTTATTGTCAATGATGGAGTTAGTTACTGGGATAAAGGGAGATCATCAACGTTTTCACTCCTTTGAGTGTCAGATCCGGGGGGCCCCCGGCCTCCATCCACTGCAGAAGCCACAGGGACATCTTGAGCAGCAACAGGGGGGATGTCATGAGGGGGAACAGGACCGGGCGGGGCCTGTGGCTGCGGTCTGGATTAGGCCAGAACGGATGTCACAGCACCCGCCCGGGCACTTGCGGCTTCGGATCTTCTCCGGAAAAGTTCCTGTCTCTGCTTATAAGTTAAATCTTTGTGGATGTAAACATTGGGGTAATCATTAGAATCTTTCAGTTTACGGGTTGAGGATAGTAAGTGCTTTCTGTCATTATCATCGAGGATATTTCCCCTGAATATTCCCTTATCCTGGTCTATGAGGGCAACATTGGCAATGGAGAGGTCTCTGTCTATCAAAAAGGAAGAAATACCTTTAAATGTTTGGGCAACCTGGCCCAGATTAGTGTTAGGAAGTCCACGCAGAATAATGGACTTGTGTCGCTTCTCCCGCTCCCTCATCTCCCTCACCTCAACTCGTACTGCAGTTCGAAGGGCTTCACCATCAGTTCTAAGGGCCTCACTAATAGGGAGAGGGGTGGGGACAGGAGAGACTCCACCAGTGTGGGACTGCATTAGGGTGGTCATAGTACGCTGAAGATTTTCCATTTGGTTGGTAAGTGTACGAACTGCTGAACACAAGGCTAAAACCATTTCAGACACTTGTTTGATCGTCCCCACATTTTCACCTTGAGTCCGGGAGGAACCAGAGTTGGAGATGGGGAACTAATAATGGGATTATTTATTCTACACTTTAGGCAAACAAAAAGAATGGCATTACCTTCAGGTCCAACAATGTTATCAATAATATCCTTTGACAAACCCAGACACATGGCGCCTGGGTGGAACCAACCATCACACCTGTCACACCCTATGGCCTCATCACCCACGGTAAAATGACAGGAACAACAAAGGGTAGGGGAGCCACTAGTGACAGATATGTCCGAAATAGAGGGAGGGGAATTATATGGGGGACGCACAGCAGTGTTGGTAGCCAGGTTGGGGGGAGGACGACGAGGCGGTACACCAGCTGTCATACCCCGACCCCGACCCCTACCCCGGCCTCGTGTGATCACCTTACCTCTAATCATAGCTGTTAGGAGTAGGACAGGTACAACCCACCAGGCATTACAAATGTAGAGGCAGAAAGGTCCTCAGTAATCCAAAGAGAAGGGACCAACAGAGTCAAAGTCCGGACGCATGTGGATGGGAGGAGCGCAAGAGGCACGTCCACCACCAACGCCAGCCAACTGCCAACTGAAAGTAAACATCACTAAACACAGGAAACCAATTATAATATTGAAGGGGAGTGTGAAAAACATCGGTCCCGCTAATATGATCATGCTGTCAAGGCAGTGATAACGTAATTACGGGTGCTGACCTATCAGATATAATATGTGTACCTAGTACCCAGTAGGTTACATGGTATACAAAACTAACCTATACCTACCAGCTGGTGTGGGTTCCTAGTACCCAGTGTGTAGGATACAAGAAGGACCTTTACCTACTAGAGCATGTTGCTACTAACACCAAATTGTCATTAACCTAACCTAACTTAACCTAGTGTCCTTAGTGGGGGCTGCAGTCCCCCCCCCCCCCCCGCTGTTAGCATGTAGCTAATACAGGTTCCTAGTAACACCAAATTACCATTAACCTAACCAAACAACCCCAAACTACCCCTAGGTAGTAGGGGTAGGCAGCCCCGCCCAGGTTTCGGGAGACTCAGGGAATAGCCTGAATTCCGTTTTCTCTCCCAGGCCTTGGTAGCTGGATACATATCTTTCTGCCTCACACATCAGGGGTATCAGGAAAACCCTCTTTATATAACATACACATCCAACTTCACAACATTGCCCTACATTGCTATCCTCTATCCATAAAACACTACTCTTCCCACTACATATCATACATGTAACACCATACACCTTACCCAATAATTATGGCAGTACAATTGTTAAGAGCAAACCTGGTGGTCCCTCGGATATCCACCCCCAGCAGGGTTGGGTCATTGACACAGGGCCCTCCCGGTCATCATCATGCGACTGTGTCAAGAGCATTGCAACGTCCCAAAGCTGCTCGTCGGTGCAGCTTTTTCTTTAGCAATATAAGGGGACTTCACTCTAACATCAATTCTGTACACCAATTTCTTCAAGCAGAATCCCCTACTCTCCTTTTTTTGACAGAAACTCAAGTAACATCCACATCTGACACGTCTAGATTTAATTTTCCAGGTTATCAACTGCTCCAAAATTTCAGACCTAAAGGAGGTGTATGTTGCTTCGCAAAATCTGAAATTGCCCTGGAGGAGGTTACTAGTTTCAATTGTCCCTATTTTGATTATTCTATATACAAATTAATTTCTGCTGGTAAATTTTGGTGGTCAGGGGCCGGGGGAGTGCTGGAGCGACCTTGGTAACCCTGGTCTCTGGGTCTTCTCCTGGGTGACCTGGATGTGTGAGAGTTTGTGTTTTTTATCTGTGTTTATTTTTTGTTTTATGATGTTTTTGTGTTTTCCCTGTTCTTGCTCTGTCTTGAGTCGGCTACCCCCAAAATGGGGATTGGGCCTGAGCATATAGATAGATAGATAGATAGAAATTTAAATACATATGTTGCATCTACCGTTCCCCAAATACTCCTCCAGAGCAAAGTCTTTTTGATTCTCTGTCCTCACAACTCAGTGTCCTCAACTTAAATGCTTCTTCTGAAATCACTGTGTTGGGTGATTTTAATGTCCATAATGTTGAATGGCTCACTCATTCAGCCAGGACTGATGATGCTGGTCTTGAATGTGAGCTATTTGCAGACTCATTTAATCTCACTCAACTAGTCAACCAACCCACCCGTGTACCAGATAATCCTAATCATAATTCCCACCTACTGGACTTATTTTAAACAACCAATTCAGAAAATTATGATGTTGCAGTGAGGTCCCCGCTTGGATCTCTGTCTGATACAGGCCACCTGTCTATCAGCTACCACACCTTCCCACTCTGAACCTGTTTTGGTGACTAAATGGCATTACGATAGGGCAGACTGGGAGGGTCTTCAAGGTTTCTTTATTGATATTCCCTGGACCTCTTTCTTTTCTAATGATGCACACTCCACCTTGAGCCACATACAAGATTTTGTAAAAATTGGAATGGAAACTTTTATTCCTTATCAAAAGTACAGTAAAAGATCTAATTCACCTAAATGGTTTGACCATAATTGTGCTAGAGTAACTGAACAAAAAGCAATAACCTACAATGCATACACAAGATCAAAAAAAACATGAAGCCTTTAATTACTTTAGAAACATCAGAAATCATGCCAAAACTGTATTAAACCTAACTAAATCAAACTTTCTCCACAAGCAAGCAAATAAACTTCTAAATAATCCAAATGATAACAAAATATTTTGGTCTACTCTTAACTCATTTAAATCCAACTTCACTACTGCTTCATCCATTCCACCATTAAAATCTCCGACTGGCAATCTTGTAAGTGACCCACGAGGTAAAGCTAACCTTCTTGCAGATATTTTCTCCACCAACTCAACCTTAGATCAAATAAATCAAGATGTCCCTGTACTTAATTTTAATTCGCCTGAAATTCCCTCACTTAAGATCCACACCAGACATGTCAAAACTATTTTGCAGAATCTCTCAGTAGATAAGGCTCCTGGTCCAGATGAAATTCCTCCAATAGTACTTAAGAATTGCTCCTTGGTGCTCGCTCCTGTATTGGCAAAAAATTTCCGTCTGTGTACTCATACCTCATGCTTCCCAGTACCCTGGAAAGAAGCAAACATCCATCCAGTTCCTAAAAAAGGTGCCTCTTCAGATCCATCAAACTACAGACCAATAGCTATAACTTCCACTCTTGGTAAAGTCTTTGAAATTATATTAAATAATCACATAATTAAGCATCTTGAGAATAATAAATTAATCAGTGATAGGCAATATGGTTTTAGACGATGTCGATCAACTGCAGACATGCTTTGCCTTCTTACGCATCAAATCAACCAAGCTACAGACCAACATGGTGAAACACATACAATAGCACTGGATATATCAAAGGCATTTGATAGAGTCTGGCATCAATCCTTATTGTCGAAGATGTCACACTACGGCCTGGCATCATTAGTTCCACTAATTTCTTCTTTATCTTCATAACAGAAAAATATGTGTAATGGTAGATGGCCTTTATTCTCAATTTCACTCAATAAATGCTGGTGTTCCCCAGGGATCAGTTTTGGCCCCAATTCTGTTCCTCATTCATATCAATGATCTCATATCTACCACTCATAATCCAATACATTCCTACGCAGATGACTCAACACTCCACAGTTCCTTCACATTTACCAATTCTTTCACCCAACCCGATCTTATAAATTCAAAAATAAACACTGTAATTTCTCTGAACCAGGACCTTTCTAGAATTAATGGATGGGGACAAAAGAATCTAGTTTCCTTTAATGCACAGAAAACCAAGTACATTCAATTTTCTAACCGACAGAATCTCACTGACTCCCATATATTTTTTAATGATGTAAATATTCCCACTTCCCCTAGTATTGACATTCTCGGTGTAACATTAACTACTAACTTGAGCTGGACACATTATGTTAGAGGCATTGCTAAGAATGCCTCTAAAAAACTGGGACTCCTGTACAGAGTTCGAGAATTCTTCACTGACGAGCAGTTGGCCGTGATATATAAAAGTCATGTGCGTTCTCAGATGGATTACTGTTCACCTCTGTGGGGTGGAAGTGGAGTGGTTGCATTGAGGCAGTTGGACAAAATTCAAAATAAAGCTATTAGATTAATCAATAACCCTGCAATCACACAGGACCTTCCTACATTATCCATACGAAGAAACGTTGCATCCCTTGCATTATTCTACAGATATTTTCACAGCAATTGTTCCGAGGAACTTGCTTCAATTGTGCCGCCTCTCCACATCTTTCCCCGTAGAACTAGGGCAGCTGAGAGCGCCCATGAATTTACACTTTCTCCTCCACAATGCAGAACTTCTGCTTATCAGAATTCATTTATCCCCAGAGCTACTACTCTTTGGAATTCACTTCCCTCGAATTGCTTTCCACAAACTTACAATCTACAAATGTTTAAATCCAGTTGTTACAAACATTTTATGAATGGAGGATGCCTTTAGGCACATGGACCTTTTTGTTTTGTCTGTGTTTTTCCTTCCTCCGTTCATTGTCTCTTAAAAAAAAAAACCTAACTTAACCTAGTGTTCTTAGTGGGGGCTACTGCCCCCACACCCCCGCTGTTAGCACGTAGCTAATACAGGTTCCTAGTAACACCAAATTGCCATTAACCTAAACAAACAACCTAACCTAACTTAACCTAGTGTCCTTAGTGGGGGCCTCCGCCTCCACACCCCCTCTGTTAGCACATAGACATCAGACTAACCTCGGAAGTTTCATGATCAGCAAATATAATTCAGACTAACCTTGGAGGCTTCATGGTCAGCTAATATAATTCAGACTAACCTCGGACTATCGACGGTTGAAGTTCTGTTAATAATACTGTGTAAAAGATCTTCTATTGCCCTCAAACATCAAAAGAACTTCACTGATCAGAGGGCAACCCTTCCTCAATTCCATTATGGCCAAAACTGTGATTTCAGACGAAAATCTAAGTGACGTCACACGCAGTTTCGCAACAACCAATAAAATGCCAAACATTGGTGTGACGTCACCGTTGCCACACGCAGTTCATTGACCAATAGAATATCATCTTACAACACAACATTCGGCTCGCCTGGCTCTCGTGTTGTGTTTCTCGTAGTCTACGGACTGTTTACGCGGTGATTGTGGTTTATACTCAATTTACTAAGTTATTGTAGGATTATATAAATTTCGTACCTGAACTTTAAAAATCATTAACTCCATAGAAGCTATAACAAAAATTGTATTTGAATAATTATTGCTGGTATTTTATATATCATGAAAAAACATCGCTCCCGCTACTATCGGGTATACCTGGTGTTTTTAAGCTGGGTTTATAATTAGGCCTTATAATTAGGGTTGGGTGTGACAGGGATCTGCCTTGTGTAGGCCAATTGGCTTTCTGCAGACTCCCATTTTCTTATGTTCTTATGTTCTTATATTAAAAGTGTTTCAACCTCCGGAGATACATTTTATGTGCACTATATAAAGTACTGTAAAAACAAAAAACTCTCCCTATAATTCTCCCTATTGACGGCAGTGAAATTCTTGTTAAGCCCCTTACTGTTAAAATAGATGCTGATTTCAATAACTCATGGGGGGTTGAGGGGCAAAGCCCCCCCTCAACTTATCCTGCATCCAAAGGCAAAAAGAAAATGTTTATTTACTCTGAAAATGACTTACATCTGAGTGTTTTAGCACTTACGCTGAGGCTATATTTGGGCTATTTAGGGCATATTGAGGCACTCCTGAATGATTAATAAAGCATCTGCATTTAAATCAACTGTATTCTGCCGAAAACTAGGCGAAAATAGCTTCAAAATGAGACCAGAACGGGCTTCGTACGTGGCCTGGTTCACCCGCAGCGGTGCCATAGAAACGCGGGAAACCCGCTATTTATTAGCACTCGCTCGCTCGGCAACACTGTTGTGAGAGGCAGTGAGACACCCGTGCGAGACACAGTCTACCTCAGTGAGCCGCTCGCTGCTCTGAGGGTCGGAGCTGGGTCCCTCACGCTCCCGCCCACTGACACTTGATTTCTACGGCTTTTACAGGCTTTTAAAGCCTGAAAATTGCTGTAAATTGCAAGAACATTCAGGAACGTCACCCGCAGCCAATGGGATAAGGTCATTGGATAATGGGAGAAATAACATTTTCCAGGGATTGTAGCTAATTTCAACTACTGTATAATGATGAAAACTACCTAAAACCAAAAAGAAAAGCCATGGGAAAATTAGTGGTAGTTTCGGTTATATTTTCCGATGTTTTTTTTAAGCTTGATTGAGTTCCCTCGAATTTAGCTTTTCAAATTCCAAATTCTACACTTTTTAATTGTATTGGTTTAACCCTTTCAAAGGAGTACAAAGGAGTACAAAGGAGTACAAAGGAAATCAAGCAACAACAGATCTAGTGACCCTTCTAGGTTGCTTGTCCTCCAAAACACTGAGGATCAAGTGTCCAAACAGTGGTTTAGAGTGGGTAAGGGAACATTGGAAAGGGAATTACTGCCCTGGAACTAATGTCCGTGGCAGGATTAGGAAGTTAGTAGGGGACAGATGGGTTAGTAACTGAGGGGGGGATAAAATAAAGTTATTCATTTACAAACGCAGTCAGTCGCGGGTTTGATGCGAGATATTTGTCTAAGCGGAGTTTAAATGAATCAACGGTGATGCAGTCTATAACGTTTCGGGGAAGCCCATTCCACAAGTTGACAACTCGATTGAAGAAGAAATTCTTAGATTCGTGTGAGTTAAAAGATTTACCAATAATTTTGCAACCGTTTCCCCGCGTGTAATTAGATTGGTCGATAGTGAAGTACTTACTACAGTTCATATTGTCGATGCCTTTGATGATTTTGAACACTTGAATTAAGTCACCTCTTAATCTGCGCTGGGTTAAAGGAAATAGATTTAATTCTCTAAGACGCTCTTCGTATGGTTTGTTCTTTAGGCTAGGTATCATTTTGGTAACTCTACGTTGAACTCATTCTAGCTTGTTTATATCTTTTTGGTAATAAGGGCACCAGGATTGAACGCAGTATTCCAGAAGAGGGCGGACTAAGGAATTGTAAAGGGTTAGGATAACTTCTTTGGATTTATGCTCAAATGACCTGCCTATAAAGCCAATTATTTTGTTTGACTTCTTAACAACTTCTGAACATTGTTGACTCGGTTTTAGGTTACTCGATATTGTTACTCCCAGATCGGTTTCTCTGTTTACATTCTTAAGCGGAGTGCCATTCATCGAATAGTTTGCTTTCTCATTTAGGTATCCGATATGCAGTACTTTACATTTATCCGCATTGAAACTCATTTGCCAAATTTGGGCCCAACATGACAATTTATCTAGATTGTGTTGCATATCGTCAACTTGTTCTTTTGAGAGTACGCTATTTGCAATTTTTGTATCGTCAGCAAATTTTGAGATTGTACAGGTGAGACCCTCATCTATGTCGTTGATGTAAATTAGAAAGAGAATTGGTCCTAGTACCGATCCCTGGGGTACCCCGCTACTTACATTGGTCCATTTAGATGCCTTACCGTTTATGACTACTCTTTGCTTTCTGTCGCTGAGCCAATTTTCTATCCATTTCAACACACCGTCTTGTATTCCATGCGCTTTTAGTTTTAGCAGTAAACGTTTGTGGGGAACTTTGTCAAAGGCCTTTTGAAAATCAAGGTATATAATATCTACAGTTTTACTCTCATCGTAGAGGTTGAGGATATCGTGGAAGAAGTCTAAGAGGTTTGTTAAACAGGAACGTTTTTTACGAAAGCCGTGTTGAGTATCTTTAAGTATGTTATTTTCCTCTAAGTGATGTACGAGTCTGTCTCGTATGACCGTTTCTAGCATTTTACATACAACTGAGGTTAAGCTAATTGGACGATAGTTACTGGGTAGGGATTTGCTGCCTTTTTTTAATATCGGTGTTACGTTGGCTAGCTTCCACTGATCGGGCATAGTTCCAGACTGCAAGGATTTATTGAATAGTAATGTCAGTGGTTTGGAGAGCTCATCCTTAGCTTCCTTTAGAACTCTAGGCGAGATTGTATCAGGTCCAGGCGTTTTATTTACCTTGAGTTTATCTAAACAATTCAATACTTCTCTCTCTGTAACGGTGATATTGCTTAGAACATCTGAATTATCAATCTGAATCGGCGATGGTGTAGGGATATCACTGAGGTCTTCTGTTGTAAAAACTGATGCAAAGAAGGTATTGAGGGCATTACTCATTTGTACTTCGTCTTTGGTGTATTCTCCATTTTCATCGACTAACGGTCCAACAGTTGAAGTAACTACTTTTTTCTTTCTGATATAACTATAGAATTCTTTCGGGTTTGTTTTACTTTGATTCGCAATATGTAACTCTAAGGTCTTTTTACTTTGCTTAATTAACTTTTTGGCTTTGCGTCGTAGCTCTACAAATTTCAGCCGTTCTTCGTCATTTTGTGAGGATTTTAATCTATCATTAGCAAATTTTTTAGCAAGCAGGCAGTTTGAAATATCTTTATTCCACCATTTGGGCTTATTATTATGGCCTGGACGCCGTATTTTCGATGGTATGCAGTCTTGCACTGCTTTTAGGTAAGTGGCTTCGAATAACTTCCAAGATGTATTTATGTCGTTATTGTGAATTAAAAAGCTCCAGTCAGTTTCTTTAAACATAGCTCTAAGTTTATGGAAGTTTGCTTTCTTGAAATTAGGGACTTTTTCGATGCTGCTATTTGGTTCGTTACTAGTAAACTTTAAAGTGAAAGTCATCGTACGATGGTCGCTGTTACTGAATTCATCACCAACATTCAAATTCTCTATTAATTCTTCTTTTGTTGCAAGTATAATGTCAAGAACGTTATTACCACGGGTCGGCGTTCGAACAAATTGATTAAGCGAACTCTCTTGCAAGTTCGTATACAAGTCATGTCCGGAGTGTGAAGTAAGAGTATCGCCCCACTTGGTCACAGGTAAATTAAAGTCTCCAAAAATTACAGTATCTTGTGAGTTACTTACATCTGCAATTTGTTCGTAAATTTCTCGGTCAGTTTGCACTGATTGAGCTGGAGGTCTGTATATTAATGCAAGTATTATTTTTGTACCTTTATTATTCTTTATTAGCACAAAATATGCGTCGACGTTCACAATTTGAGGTTTTGACAAGACTTTCTTTGATATAAAGTAAAACGCCACCTCCATTTCGATTTATTCGGCTTTTCTCAAACATTACATAACCGGGAAGTGAATACTCTGCTAAAAAGTCTCTATCTTCTGTATTGAGCCAAGATTCTGTTATGCCAATCACATCATAATTTTCTGTAAACACTAGCTCCTCTAAATCTGAAAATTTATTGCGTATGCTACGAGCGTTTGCATAGAAAACCTTTAAATTTGTTATTTTAGAACTCACGGAACGCTCTTTAATAATATTTTTGGTTCTTGTCGGATCTACATTTATGTTTATGGCTGTCCTCGGTCCTCGCTGTCTTCGGTCCTTATCGCTGGTGGTCCTCGGTTGCCTCTGTTTTTTCTTGGCGTTGGATGATTTATGTCACTGCTGCTTCTTCTCGGATGGCGTTTTTTGATCCATGGCTGCGGACTGCTTCGTGTAGGAGATGACCCATGCGTGCTGAACCCACAGGGTTTAGATGAGTGCCATCCTTGCGGAACAGAGTAGGCTGGTTGTAGAAGTTGTCCCAGAGGTTGATGAATTCAACTTCTTCCCTCGGACACAAATATTTTAGTCGGCTATTTGTGCTGAAGGCCTTGTCGTAGAATTTGTCAGGTGCGTCGATCTTGGGGAGAATGCCTGAGATGATGATATTCCTTGACTTGTTTTTGTAGTGCTGGATCATCTTGCGATATTTCTCCATCAACTCTTCGGATCTGGTGCGCATGACGTCATTTGAACCAGCATGGATGACAAAAAGGGTATTTTCATTTGCATCCTTTGTGGTATCTTCGAAGGCTTCCACAATGTCGTCCAGTCCAGCTCCTGGGATGCAAAATCTTTTTCGTTGATTTGGGACTCTGTCGCAGAACTCTTCGACCTTTTTTTTTTTTTTTTTTTTTTCTCTATGTGATTGAGGGAGGCAAAAGGCATAACTGCCTATAGCGAGTGCCTCCCCCATAGTTGAAAGAGTGACAGGGCCAAAATCAAGGGACGTTCGAGCCAAAATGCTTGGACACACGGAGTTTGAAGCAATTTAAGTCATAGGAAGAGGGAAAGACTGATTCTGGGAGAGAGTTCCAGAGCTCAGCTGTTGAGTAGAAGAAAGTTTGAGAGTAACGTTTCACTCTTGGGTTGACCTGTCCTCGTAGGATGGAATCTCCAACGAGCCTGGTCTCCTCTGGTTCGTCTTCCATCTCTACCAATATCTCAAATCTGTTTGACATTGTGACTGGTAGATGAGACCTTTGCTGCGTTGGCCGTGCACCGTTCCTCACTGGTGTAAATCCGGAAACCTGTGGTGGCGGGACTCTACGTACAGGTCGGGGAGAGGAGTGGTTAGAACGGGGGCGAGGGGTTGGTACTGTTCGTGCTAGAAGGCTTCTTGCACGAGGAGTGGGGGAGAGACTAAGGTGAACAGGGCGGCTGTCCTGGTTTGATGTCGGCTCAGGTTCGTCAGAAGCATCTGCTGCAGTGTCTACTGCTGGTGTTGGATTGTTGGCAGATGACGTTGGGTTACCGGTGACGTCCTGTGCATGGTGTTTTGACAACTATTAGATAATTTTATTAAGATTAGGAAGGACCTCTAACCATTAAAAGGCTACAAAGTATCTCAGTTAATCCTTTTAGCTACCACAGATCCTTCCTGAGCTCAATAAAATCGTCTAATAATTGCCAGAATATAATGAAAAGGACGTCACTGGTAAAGAAGGGTTTAAGGGGAGATTTTCAGTTTGCTCCCTAGACCTCCATCAAGCGTAAAATAATACCCCCAAGACCCCCTTCCAGATAAATGTGTACATTTGTCGGTAGAAAAAGTTAAATTACAGGCTCGCTATTGCTCGCCAGGAAAAGATCGACATCTAAATGGCGCGAAAGGTCTAAAAATTGACAAAAATGGAACAAAAGGCCTTAAAATCACCAAAATAATGGGTCAAACGTCTTAAAATCACAAAATTAATGAGGCTAAGCATGAGGGAGAAGGGGATCCAGGAATAAAACCGTAAATGAAAAATGGCCTGTTAATGAATGTATGAACTGTGCAATTAAGGGGGGTAACCTGCTTTTTCCTGCTCTCCTTTTCTCTATGTCTCTCCTTTTCTCTCTTTCTCTGGTTTGTATCCATTCGGCCCCATTCAGCCAACTGTTTTAAGACTTTTATCCCCATCCAGGTGTCGATTTCATCCTGGCGAACGGTAGCGAGCCAGCATTGTATGGAGAAATCCGGCTTCGCCGGAGACATTTTTCTATCGAAAAATGTACAAATTTAGCTTGCTGTCAAAACAAAAATATATAGATGCTGGCTCGCTACCGCTCGCCAGGAAAATATTGAAACCTGGATGGGGGTAAAAGTCTTAAAACAGTACCGGTAGGCTGAATGGGGCCGAATGGATACAAGCCAAAGAGAGAGGGAGAGCAAGATAACAAAAGCGAGGTAGGCTCCCTTAACCATTTCAGTACTGGTATCGTTTCTTTTAGTATAATTCTACTATAGTTTTTTGTATGCAGCTTAGGAACGATCTGTGCTAGTTAAGGGAGCCCACCTAGCTTGTTTTCTCTTTCTCTCCCTCGCTCTTTGGTTTGTATCCATTCGGCCCCATTCAGCCTACTGTTTTAAGACGTTTACCCCCATCCAGGTGTCAATATTTTTCTGGCGAGCGGTAGCGAGCCAGCATATACTGTATATATATTTTTTTTTTTTCCAAGCTAAAATTGTACATTTTTCGATAGAAACATTTCTCCGGCGAAGCTGGATTTCTCCATACAATGCTGGCTCGCTATTGCTCGCCAGGAAGATATCGACACCTGGATGAGCATAAACGTCTTAAAACAGTTGGCTAAATGGGGCCGAATGGATACAAGCCAGGGAAAGAGAGAAAAGGAGAGAAAGATAAAAAAACACGGGGACCCCCTTAATAATTGTATAATTCTCCTACTCGACGAGACAGAGAAACGGAGCGCATTTCATTTGAGCGATTAAGCATTTCATTTGAGCGATTAAGCACTTCATTTGAGCGAAAAATACATACCATTTGGGCGCCAGTTATCTCTTCATTTGGGCGAAAAGTTATGTTCCATTTTGACGTACTCGACACTTCACTTGGGCGAGACTCATACCGGTTCCCAGATATTCTAGGTGGAAAATATGGCTATACTTTTCTGCTCATCATTTACAAGCACAAAATGTTCATCCTTTTTCGTTTTCACTTAATTTGCGGAAAGATACACATGAACTTCATGACGACTCTTTGGCTCTCTGTACAGTAGTGCAAGGGAAACGTTTCTCAGGTCTTTTGGTCAAGTTGGCTTTCATCATCATTCATAAGTTTTTTTCTAATAACTTTTACAAGTTTGGCGCTATTGTCAGACTTTGCGCATCTTTTAACTTGCACTGTAAGTTGTTGTGCTTCAATTTTATTAATATCACTTGGATGGTTCTGCTCAGTCATAGCTTTTATGATTGTTTTTTCACTGTCATCAGTCATAATTCGGGCTTTACATCTGATGTTCTTGCTTGTACACCTCCATGTAGTATCACTATGTTTCAGTACTGTATCAACTCGAAACGAGAATCCATCGAATATTATTAAGTGTAGTATCATTATTGTTTATTATGTTTTATTTCTGTTGGCTTCTGAGATGGTGCCTTCCATGGTCCTGCTCGAGGAATGAACGTCTTTCTCTAGGGGATCAGTCTCACACATTCATATATGAACCCTCAGCCTCGTTTCTTCATCTCGCCCTTGTGTTCGATCCTGTGGTTCTAACCCGTGTGTTTCTACGGCTCCCACTACTCGCTCAAACTGCTCTAAATTATCAGCCATCCTTGACAGGCAGTTCTATAGCATGTACGCTGCTGTAGCCTTATTCTGATTTCGCCCAAATGATGGTTACCATTTCACAGAATATGTTGTCGCCCAAATGACATAGTGAACTGGCGCCCAAATGATAGAGTAGCAAATAAAAAAAATCGCCCAAATGAAATGCGCCCGGAACGCGATAGGGGTCCGGGACCCTGAGAATAGAAACTTTAAATGCGGTTTCTGTTCGGGCTGTATCTCGTGTCGGCCACCCCCAGCAATGGCGTATGTGCCTGAGTATCTACATACATACCCTCTTAAAGTGTCCACTAATATTATGTCCTTATGGCAGTATATTGTTATAGTCTATTCGCTGTAAGTAGGCCAAAAATCAAGACCTCTAACTTCTGTAACTCAAAACACGACTACAGTAATGGAGCTAATATATCTACCATTTGGGAAGAGTCAGTCAAGGAATAAATGTGGAAATTTACAGCCAATTTGCTCTAGCCCTTTTTGAGTTACAGAGGATATAGGTCATGATTGCTCGCCTACTTACAGCGAATAGAATATACAGTAGAAATAAATCATAGACAAAGACACATATTTACACCCTACCAACATACGATCCACAAGAGGCAGCCACAACCGGAAATACCACACATACCAGGCAAGCACCGACATACTGTATTTGGGTACTCATTTACACCCTACCAACATACGATCCACAAGAGGCAGCCACAACCGGAAATACCACACATACCAGGCAAGCACCGACATACTGTATTTGGGTACTCATTTACACCCTACCAACATACGATCCACAAGAGGCAGCCACAACCGGAAATACCACACATACCAGGCAAGCACCGACATACTGTATTTGGGTACTCATTTACACCCTACCAACATACGATCCACAAGAGGCAGCCACAACCGGAAATACCACACATACCAGGCAAGCACCGACATACTGTATTTGGGTACTCATTTACACCCTACCAACATACGATCCACAAGAGGCAGCCACAACCGGAAATACCACACATACCAGGCAAGCACCGACATACTGTATTTGGGTACTCATTTACACCCTACCAACATACGATCCACAAGAGGCAGCCACAACCGGAAATACCACACATACCAGGCAAGCACCGACATACTGTATTTGGGTACTCATTTTTCCCCGCGGCATCCAAGAGTGGAATCACCTTCCATCTCATAGGCCTAATTAAGAGTCCCACTCTTATAGTTTTAAAGCTAGGTTCACCAAACATTTGTCTCCTTATCCTCATCTTCATCCTTACCATTAGCCCCTTAACTCTCCGCACAACCCCGTGTTCAGGTCCCCAAACTAAAGCTTAAGCTAAAAGCCTAGTTTCAATTAAGAAGGATAGACATGTATATCACTCTCCATATGCCCAATGATTGTATGCACTTCTCTCGGTCCAGCCATTCTTTTAACAGTACACCAAGGTCTATATACACTATACAGTAGATCTAACAGTTCACCAACTAAATTATCCATCCAAAGGTAAAGGTATCCATCCATTAGGGCCCGACCACAGCCCATATTGTCTTTCTCTCCACTTTCCATTTAAGGGGGGGTTACCGTTTTGTTTTTTTTGTTCTCTCCTTTTCTCTCTTTCCCTGGCTTGTATCCATTCTGCTCCATTCAGCCAACTGTTTTAAGACGTTTATCCCCATCCAGGTGTCGATTTCTTCCTGGCGAGCGATAGCGAGCCAGCATTGTATGGGAAAATCCGGCTTCGCCGGATACATATTTCCATCGAAAAATTTACAAATTTAGCTTACTGTCAAAACAAAAATATATATAAGCTTGCTCGCTACCGCTCGCCAGGAAAATATTGACACCTGGATGGGGGTAAGCATCTTAAAACAGTAGGCTAAATGGGGCCGAATGAATACAAGCCAAAGAGAGAGGGAGAGAAAGAGAAAAAAAGCGAGGTGGGGTCCCTTAAGGGGGGGAAGGGTTTATACTGTACTGTATATTGGTCGACTTATTGATTTATTATATGTATGGTTTCCTCCCCAGACCTCCATCAAGCTTAAGGGAGCCCACCACGCTTTTTTATCTTTCTCTCCCTCTCTTTTTGGCTTGTATCCATTCGGACCCATTCAACCTACTATTTTAAGACGTTTACGCCATCCAGGTGTCAATATTTTCCTGGCAAGCGGTAGCGAGCCAGCATATATTATATATATATATATATAATATATATATATATATATATATATATATATACAGTATATAATTGTTTGTTTTGACAGCAAGCAAAATTTTTACATTTTTCGATAGAAAAATTTCTCCGGCGAAGCCGGGATTTCTCCATACAATGCTGGCTCGCGATAAGAAATCGACACCTGGATGGGGATAAACGTCTTAAAACAGTTGGCTGAATGGGGGACGAATGGATACAAGCCAGAAAAAGAGAGAAAAGGAGAGAGAGAGAAAAAGCAGGTGACCCCCCTTAATTTTATCCTATCTCCACCTTCCATTTAGCTTTTCTTCTCGCGTCTCTTCCACATTTTTTTTTTCTTCCATTTGTCTTGTTCCATCCATCTTGTACACTCGGATACCATAGTCTCTAGCCCACTCGTAAGAATTCGTGGACCGCCTATATTATTCTTTGTGCAATTATAACTATCAAGATTAAAGGGGTAGTGCTTGGTTTTTGGTATATATATAATTATATATATATATAATTATATATATATATATATATATATATATAGTAATTCGTTTTTTGTTTGTTTTTGTTTTTCTCGCTATTTCTAGCATGAAGCTTGAAAAATTACCCCCTAAACTCCTTTCAAGATAATTTTTTACATTTTTCGGTAGAAAAATTTCCCGACCAAAAGGCCGGTTCCTTCTAAAATTACAGGCTCGCTATCGCTCGCCAGGAAACAATCGACACCTAAATGGCACGAACGGTCTAAATATTGACAAAGAAATGGGGCGAAAGGTATCAAAATCGCCAAACTAACGGAAGGCAAGTCTTAAAATCTCAAAACTAATATGCTAAACAAGAGAGAGAAGGTGGTCCATAAAAAGCGAGTAGCACTCCTTAATTTTTGAAAAGAACTTCTCAATAAACAGGTGTACAGTTGCGCTAATAAGTGATGTCTCGTCACCAAGTATGTTTTGATCAATAATTGGTATCAGCAATATCTAAGCTTCATTTCTTCGTATCGAGTGAAATATACAAACATGTTCCTACACTTACCCACGCTATTCAACATCTGACAGACATTAATACAACACAGAACAAGCCAAACTTAATGACAGCTGGGACATGACTTATTAGCACGACCGTACATAGCTTTGTAGTTGATGTATAGAAAATGGTATTCATAAACTCATTTCCAGATATGCACGGTACTTCTATAATTATAAATAGTATGTAAAATAGTACTTCAGAGGCACCCTTCGGAATTATTAAGCCAGCACACTGTAATTCAAAATAGCGATAGGACTGGAGCCCCTTTTCCATAACTACAGTTCCTTGATAACGTAGCTAGTTAGTTCAAATAGGACTTCAGAGGCTATCAACCTTACTGAATTATTAAGCCAGCACACTGTAAGTCAAGAATAGCGTCAGGACTGGAGCCCCTTTTCCAGAACTCCAGTCCCTTGATGTAGAAATAGGTGAAGTTTAACCCCTCCTGTACCGGCTTCGTCTTTTTTAACTATATTCTGGCTACCATAAAACAATTTTATTCAGTTCAAGAAGGGCCTGCAGCTATTAACAGGATTCGAACTATCTCCCTTAATCCTTTTTACTACCACAGATCCTTCTTAAACTGCTCAAAATCGTCAAAATGGCTAGAATAAAATTGATAATACGTCGCCGGTACAGAAGGGGTTAATAAATGTTAATAGTGGGCGAGAGACTATGGCATCATCCGAGTGTAACTTTATCACTCCATTTGGTTCAGTACCCCTTCGTTGTTCTTCTTGTATTAACAGTTCACCTGCACTGTTAACATTATGGTTTAAGGGAGGATGGGCTATTTATGTGTTCATTTATTTATCGTTTATGTGTTCATTTATTTATCGTGTGTTATATGTTCATTTATTTATCGTGTGTTATGTGTTCATTTATTTATCGAGTGTTATGTGTTCATTTATTTATCGTGTGTTATGTGTTCATTTATTTATCGTTTGTTATGTGTTCATTTATTTATCGTGTGTTATGTGTTCATTTATTTATCGTGTGTTTATGTGTTCATTTATTTATCGTGTGTTATGTGTTCATTTATTTATCGTGTGTTATGTGTTCATTTATTTATCGTGTGTTATGTGTTCATTTATTTATCGTGTGTTATGTGTTCATTTATGTATCGTGTAATATGTGTTCATTTATTTATCGTGTGTGTTATGTGTTCATTTATTTATCGTGTGGTTATGTGTTCATTTATTTATCGTGTGTTATGTGTTCATTTATTTATCGTGTGTTATGTGTTCATTTATTTATCGTGTGTTATGTGTTCATTTATTTATCGTGTGTTATGTGTTTCATTTATTTATCGTGTGTTATGTGTTCATTTATTTATCGTGTGTTATGTGTTCATTTATTTATCGTGTGTTATGTGTTCATTTATTTATCGTGTGTTATGTGTTCATTTATTTATCGTGTGTTATGTGTTCATTTATTTATCGTGTGTTATGTGTTCATTTATTTATCGTGTGTTATGTGTTCATTTATTTATCGTGTGTTATGTGTTCATTTATTTATCGTGTGTTGTGTTCATTTATGTATCGTTTGTTATGTGTTCATTTATTTATCGTGTGTTATGTGTTCATTTATGTATCGTTTGTTATGTGTTCATTTATTTATCGTGTGTTATGTGTTCATTTATTTATCGTGTGTTATGTGTTCATTTATTTATCGTGTGTTATGTGTTCATTTATTTATCGTGTGTTGTGTTCATTTATGTATCGTTTGTTATGTGTTCATTTATTTATCGTGTGTTATGTGTTCATTTATTTATCGTGTGTTATGTGTTCATTTATGTATCGTTTGTTATGTGTTCATTTATTTATCGTGTGTTATGTGTTCATTTATTTATCGTTTTATTATTATTTTTCACTTTCCTCCCTGGACCCCCATCAAGCTTTAAAAAACATCCTCAAGATCCCCCTTCGAGATAATTTTTTTAATTTTTCAGTAAAAAAATGTCCCGCCCGAGGCCGGTTCCTCGTACAATTACAGGCTAGCTATCGCTCGCCAGGAAAAAATCGACACCTAAATGGCATGAAAGGGTCTAATATTGACAAAGAAATGGGGTGAAAGTTCTTAGAATCGCCAAACTAATGGGTCGAAATTCTTAGAAGTCTGAAAACTAATGGAACTAAACACGAGGGAAAAGGGGAGCCAGAAAAAACGACCATCCCCCCTTAAAACCGTATGCAAAGGGTATTTAATGTGTCCATGTAATAGAATGATAAAATTGTATATCACACTTAGAGGGAGAGAGAGAGAGAGTATGTGTGTTTGTGTGTGTGTTAGCACGATTGATTTTGTGTGGGTGTCAGAAAGAGAGAGTATGTGTGCGTGTGTGTGTTTGTGTTTATAATGCTGTGTGCGAGAGAGAGAGAGTGAGTGAGAAATAGAGCCAGATAACTTCCGCATAACACTCTCTCTCTCTCTCTGTCTCTCTGTCTCTGTCTCTGTCTCTGTCTCTGTCTCTCTCTCTCTCTCTCTCTCGATCTCGCTCTCTCTCTCTCTCTCTCTCTCTCTCTCTCTCTCTCTCTCTCTCTCTCTCTCTCTCTCTCTCTCTCTTAGCTTTCCGACCATAGCCAATTTGTACCGGTATTATTGTGCTTGAGAGAATACCTTGCCCTCTGTTTACTGGCTGGCTGGCTGGGTCCTCTTGGTTGTTTACTTGTTTACTTTAGAGGGTTGGTTTAGTGGTGTTAGTTGTTTGCTTTAGGGGTCTTGTTCAACTTGTTCACTACCGAGGCGTCCTTTTAACATTATTATGGCTACCATTAGACGATTATATTCATTTCAAATAGAGCCTCCAGTAAGTAATAGGCTTCGAGCAATCTCACTTAACCCTTTTTACTAACACATATTCTTCTTAAACTGCATAAAATCGTCTAAATATAGCTAGAATCAAGTTAAAAATCCGTGGCCGGTACAGAAGGGGTTAACTGGGTCATCTTGGTTGTTCACTTGTTTACTTGTTTACTTTGGAAGGTTTGTTTATTGGTGTTGATTGTTTGCTTTAAGAGTTGTTTAACTGGATCATCTTGGTTGTTTACTTGTTTACTTTGGAGGGTTTGTTTATTGGTGTTGGTTGTTTTCTTTAGTTGTTGTTTAAGTGGGTCATCTTGGTTGTTCACTTGTTTACTTGTTTACTTTGGAGGGTTTGTTTATTGGTGTTGATTGTTTGCTTTAAGAGTTGTTTAACTGGATCATCTTGGTTGTTTACTTGTTTACTTTGGAGGGTTTGTTTATTGGTGTTGGTTGTTTTCTTTAGTTGTTGTTTAAGTGGGTCATCTTGGTTGTTCACTTGTTTACTTTGGAGGGTTTGTTTATTGGTGTTAATTGTTTGCTTTAAGAGTTGTTTAACTGGATCATCTTGGTTGTTCATTTGTTTACTTTGGAGGGTTTGTTTATTGGTGTTGATTGTTTGCTTTAGGTGTTTAAGTGGGTCATCTTGGTTGTTTACTTTGGAGGGTTTGCTTGGTGGTGTTCTTAATTATTTGTTTGCTTGCTTTGTGTTATCTTATTTGTTTCCTTTGGAAAGTGTGTTTAGTTGTGTTTACTTGCTTAATTTCAAGGGTTTGTATCCTTGTTTACTTTGGAGGGATTCTTTTAGATGTGTTGTTTTACGGTAGGGGTTGGTCTTGTTTAGCTGTGTTCTTAATTGTTTGCTTGTTTACTTTGCAGGGTTTGCTTAGCTGTGTTTGCTTGGTTGTTTCCTTGTTTACATCGGAGGGTTTGTTTCCCTGTGTCTTCTAGCTTAATTGTTTACTTTGGAGGGTCTCTTTAGCTGTGTTCTCTTGGTTGTTACTTTAGAGGGTTTGTTTACCTGTTTCTTAGTTGTTTCCTTCTTTATTTTCGGAAGGATTGTTTAGCTGTGTTTAATTATTATTATGTAGTCTTACTTTCTTGTTTCTGTACTTTAAAATGTTTATGTTTTGAGTATTAACTTGTTTAATTAGATAGTTGTTTCGTTGTTTACTTTGGGGGAGGTTCTTGTTTTGGGTTAGTATATTTGTTTGTTTTGTTACTTGTTTGATTACGTCGAGGCGGGGGGGGGGGGGCGTTGTATGGGTGGGTATTTGTTTATTTATTTGCTTACTTGTTTACGTTTTGTAATTCTGGTTAGGCTGTGTCCTGCTAATTGTTTTCTTTTTAAATTTGAGAGTAGTTTTTGTTGCTTATTTTAAGGGGTTTGTAAAATTATAGTATGTCCTTTACTTGTTGATCTGTTTCCTTTAAGTCTGTTTTTGTTTTGGGTGGGTATTTGTTTGTTTATTTATACCTTGTAGATGTGTTCTTGCTTATTTGTATTTTAGTTTTATTATTTTTGTTTTTGGGGGTGGGGTGGGGGGTTGTATGTGTATCCTCTTCGTTGTTTCATTGTTTAGTTTGGGAGGGGTTCTTGTTTTTGGGTGGGTGATTGTTTACCTAAGCAATGCTAGGGGGGATTTCGGGGTATTTTTGTAAGCTTGATGTAGGTCTAGGGAGGAAATATAAAAAACCAAAATACAATTACATAAGTAAAAATACAATAATATAAATCTCTCCTTAAGTTCTTGCTTAATTTGTTGTTTATTGTATTCGGAATTATTGTTTTCTTTGGTTGTTGCGTGTTGGCTGTTACGTTCAATAAAGAAAATTAATATAAAGTGACGTATTTGAGTGTGTTTGCTTGTGAAGTATGGTGTGTGTGTGTGTGTGTGTGTGTGTGGGTGTGTGTGTGTGTGTGTGTGTGTGTGTGTGTGTGTGTGACGTATGCTCGTTCTTGTGTGTGATTGCGTGTGATGTATGTTTGTTCTGTGTGTATGTGCGAGGGAACTGTTTCTATTGTATCATTAACGAAAAATCTAATTAGCACTAGAAAGATTAATCATGTATTAGTACTAGAAAGATTAATCATGTATTAGTACTAGAAAGATTAATCATGTATTAGTACTAGAAAGATTAATCATGTATTAGTACTAGAAAGATTAATCATGTATTAGTACTAGAAAGATTAATCATGTATTAGTACTAGAAAGATTAATCATGTATTAGTACTAGAAAGATTAATCATGTATTAGTACTAGAAAGATTAATCATGTATTAGTACTAGAAAGATTAATCATGTATTAGTACTAGAAAGATTAATCATGTATTAGTACTAGAAAGATTAATCATGTATTTTTTGTCTTCTTCCTCCAGGTGTTTTGTGGTGATACATACACACCTCTTGACCTGACTGCCGGTTTGGTGAAGGTATGTACTCCCTCAAGTATTAGTGTTCAGGATTATCATTAGGTTTGGTCTACATCCTACTGCCAGCATTCCCAGGGGTAACTGAATTAATTTAAAGGGGGATGGGCATATTTATTGGCTCATTTATGTATCTTTTTAATATTGTTTAGTTTCGTCCTCAGACCACCATCAATCTTTAAAAAAACACCCGCCCAAGAACCTCCTTCAAAATAAATTTGTAGATTTTTCGATATAAAAATGTCCGGCCCAAGGCCGATTCCACTAAAAAAAAACAGGCTCGCTATCGCTCGCCAGGGATAAAATCGACACCCAAATGACACGAAAAGTCTTAATATGACAAAGAAAAGGGGCGAAAGGTCATCAAATTGACAAACAAATGTGACGAATGTCTTAAAATTGGAAAACTAATGGGGCTAAACATGAGCACGACGGGGGACCAGGTGTTTTATAGGTCAGTTAAGCGTTAATTTGATCATCGAACGCATTTTTTTTTGTTTTTTCCTACAACAAATTTCCTCTGCACTGCATTGCCCTTTTCCAAATAATAAGCAGATATTAAATAGCCGTATGACAAAACTGCAACAGAAAACGAGAAAATACTAAATGTTGTACGATATAAAAAATTTGAACTTTTGCTGTGTAAAACTTAAATTAAGTGGGATTGGTTCATTTTTGGTCGATTTGTTTATGTATTTATATATTTTTTCAGCTTCCTCTCTAGACCTCCATCAAATTTAAAATAAATAACAACCCCCGGATCCACCTTCCAGATATATTTGTACATTTTTCTATCGAAACATATACACATTTATCTTGAAAGGAGGTCTAGGGAGTAATTTAAAGCTTGATGGAGGTCTAGCGAACAAGCTAAAAACCTGCCTTTAAATAATGTCCTGTAACTTCTTTCCACCACCTGTATATACTGTATATACTGTATAGGTTACTGATTTAAGCCAAACAAGCAACAACACTATTTTAGTCCTAGATAAAAAGATAATAATATATACTAAGATAATTTTTTTTTTTTTTTTTTTTTTTAAAGAGACAATGAACGGAGGAAGGAAAAACACAGATAAAACAGAAAGGTCCATGTGCCTAAAGGCATCCTCCATTCATAAAATGTTTGTAACAACGAAAATTCTCTCTCTCTCTCTCTCTCTCTCTCTCTCTCTCTCTCTCTCTCTCTCTCTCTCTCTCTCTCTCTCTCTCTCTCTCTCTCAGAATTAAGTCCTGACCACCTCGCTGGGATCGTAAGGTCTATGTGGTCAGTGTATACTGCGTTCAATTCTGGTGCCCTTATTACCAAAAAGATATAGACAAGCTAGAACGAGTTCAACGTAGAGTTACCAAAATTATACCTAGCCTAAAGAACAAACCATACAAGGAGCGTCTTAGAGAATTAAATTGATTTCCTTTAACCCAGCGCAGATTAGGAGGCGACTTAATTCAAGTGTTCAAAATCATCAAAGGCATCGACAATATGAACTGTAGTAAGTACTTCACTATCGACCAATCTAATTACACGCGGGGAACCGGTAGCAAAATTATTGGTAAATCTTTTAACTCACACGAATCTAAGAATTTCTTCTTCAATCGAGTTGTCAACTTGTGGAATGGGCTTCCCCGAGACGTTAATGACTGCAGCACCGTTGATTCATTTAAACTTCGCCTAGACAACTATCTCGCATCAAACCCGCGACTGACTGCGTTTGTAAATTAATAACTTTATTTTATCCCCCTCTCAGTTACTAACCCATCTGTCCCCTACTAACTTCCTAATCGTGCCACGGACATTAGTTCCAGGGCAGTAGTTCCCTTACCCACTCTAAACCACTGTTTGGACACTTGATCCTCAGTGTTTTGAAGGACAAGCAGCCTAGAAGGGTCACTAGATCTGTTGTTGCTTGATTTCCTTTGTACTCCTTTGTATCTATGTAAAACTCTCTCTCTCTCTCTCTGTCTTTCTCTTTCTCTCTGCTTTTCGGTGGTCCTTTGTGAAGCATAAAGTCTCGGTTTCTGACGACAGGTATCGTATATCCCCAAGAAAAAGAAAAAAAAGGGTTACGAGAAAATAATATTAGTTATTACCCTCTCTTTCTGCATAAAACGTTTGTGATGAAGTCCGGTTTTTCCTTAGTTATTTTTGCTTGCTTTCTTTTCTTGTGTTATTAATTATCTTGTCTCATTTTGTACGCTTGTCATTAATTATTTTTTGGGTGATTTTCTCCTGGTTTCTTTCTTTGTGCTATTTAGTTTCTTGTTTCGTCTTTTACGTTTTAATTAATTCATATGTTTGGTGATTTTTGCTTGCTTTCTTTTCTTGTGTTATATATTTTCTTGTTTCATCTTGAATACTTGTAATTAGGTAATTTTCTCGTTTCATCTTTTCTGTCCACATTTTGTATCTACTCTTTGCTCTTTTCCTCTCTCCCATCTTCCGTCTGTGTTTGTATATATCTTTGTATCTTTATATCTCCTTATTTATCACCTCTTCTCCTCACCCGTATCTTCCGTTTCTGTTTGTATCTCTCTTTAGATCTGTTTTATTCTCCTTCATATCCTTCTCTCCTTTCCTTAACCCTTAACTGGCGGCGCGCAACATAAGTCGAGTGAAAGAAATTTGGACTATGTGGCGGCTCACAACATAAGTCGTGTGCCATTTTCAGCACGTAATGTTGCTGAGAGAGAGAGACAAGTGGTGGCAGGAGAGTAGCGAGCGTATGACTGCTCCAGACCACCGCGGTGGACCAACTGACATGAATCCCACCCTCCTCCACCCTCTCACACTCGCTACACAGTGAATTGTGTAGGGAAAGTACCGAATTACATGGTTTCTGCACTCGTGTTGCGCGATTGTTGCAAGAAAACTAGCGGTCGGTCGTACAAGGATCGTTGGGGTGTCATTGGAAAGCTCTGTTTATGCCCTTTCAGGGATAGATACTTGTTTTACACTCTGGGTCTTATTTAGGCATGAAAATGATCACGTAAACAACCCTATTTTGGGTAAAAACACCCCGCTGGTGGCTACATAATATTTACCGCCTAGGCCGCTCGTTAGGTGTTAAGGGGGGTGACCTGTTTTTGTTCTGTCCTTTTCTATCTTTCTTTGGCTTGCATCTATTTGGCCCCATTCAGCCTACTGCTTTAAGATGTTTATCCCCATCCAGGTGTCAATTTTTTACTGATGAGCGGTAGCGAGCCAGCATATTTTTAATTTTTGTTTGACAGCAGGCTATATTTGTAAATTTTTCGATAGAAAAATTTCTCCGGCGAAGCCGGATTTCTTCATATAATGCTGGCTCGCTATCGCTCGCCAGGAAGAAATCGACACCTAGATGGGGATAAACGTCTTAAAATAGTTGGCTGAATGGGGCCGAATGGATACAAGCCAGAGAAAGAGAGAAAAGGACAGAAATAACAAAAAGCAGGTCACCCCCCTTGCGTCATCTCATTTATCCTCTCTTCTTCTCTCAAGGATCCAACAGACCAACTACAAATCTCTGAGACTGTAAAGGCATAATCTCTGAGACTGTAAAGGCATAATCTCTGAGACTGTAAAGGCATAATCTCTGAGACTGTAAAGGCATAATCTCTGAGACTGTAAAGGCATAATCTCTGAGACTGTAAAGGCATAATCTCTGAGACTGTAAAGGCATAATCTCTGAGACTGTAAAGGCATAATCTCTGAGACTGTAAAGGCATAATCTCTGAGACTGTAAAGGCATAATCTCTGAGACTGTAAAGGCATAATCTCTGAGACTGTAAAGGCATAATCTCTGAGACTGTAAAGGCATAATCTCTGAGACTGTAAAGGCATAATCTCTGAGACTGTAAAGGCATAATCTCTGAGACTGTAAAGGCATAATCTCTGAGACTGTAAAGGCATAATCTCTGAGACTGTAAAGGCATAATCTCTGAGACTGTAAAGGCATAATCTCTGAGACTGTAAAGGCATAATCTCTGAGACTGTAAAGGCATAATCTTTAAGGGGGGATGGGCCGGTTTTTCTGGACCACTTTCTCCCTTATGTTTAGCCCCATTAGTTTTCAGATGTTAAGATGTTTGCCCCATTAGTTAGGCGATTTTAAGACCTTTCACCCCATTCCTTCGTCAATATTTAGACCTTTCGTGCTATTTAGGTGTCGATTTTTTCCCTGGCGAACGATAGTGAGCCTGTAATGTTTGAAGAACCGGCCTTCGACCAGGACATTATTCTACCGAAAAATGTACAAATTAATCTAGAAGGGGGATCTAATGGATGTTTTTTTTAAATTTGATGGAGGTCTAGGGAGGAAACTAGAAAAATAATGAATACATGCAAAAATCGCCCAAAAAATGAACCATCCCCCCTTAAACATCTTGTTCACCTTGGTATTTGCAAAGGAAGTGACTATAACCTGTTTCAAATAAGTAGGCCAAAACTCTTGAGCATATAACTTCTAAAACTCACAAATTACTGGAGTAATCGAGCTAATATTTCTACCAATTGAGAAGGGTGAGCCAGAGAAAAGGTGTAGAAATTTGCCCATTTGTTCTAGCCCTTTATGAGTTACAGAGCATAGGGTTCACAATTTGTAGCCTACCTATTTGGAACAGGTTATAGTGATATTTCAAGTAGTATAGAAGTCAAACTAAAAAAAAATAGCAACATATACTTTCCCATATAGGCTATACTTTTATTGTCAATCAGTAGTATGATTTGATTTAATATATTTATATATTTGTATTCTTGCATATATATACTGAGAATGGAGAAATGGGTAGGTGAGGAGCAAGGCGGGTTTAGCAATGGAATACGGTGTGTGGACCAGGTGTTAAGATTATATGGAGTAGATGATAAGTTGCTTAAAGTATTGAAGAGCATGTATGAGGGTGCAGAGGTGGCAGTGTCTGTGGAGAATGAACAGAGCGAGTTCTTTTATCTGATTGTTGGGTTAAAGCAAGGGTGTGTGATGTCCCCATGGTTGTTCAATGTTCAGTACCGGTATATATATGGATGGAGTCATGCACGAAATACAAGGAAGAGCAGTGGATGTTGATGTACCTCTGATATGGGAAGGAAGTGAGTGGAAGTTATCTGTACTGCTGTTTGCTGATGATACAGTTCTGATGAGTGATAATGAGTGGAAGTTTCAGTGTCTGGTATTGAACTGTGTGTGAGAAATGGAACCTGAAGGTAAATGTGGGGAAGAGTAAGGTTATGGTCTTTGACAGGGTACAGTCACAGAGTGTTAGATGAGGTTGAACAGTCAGGTTATGGAGAATGTCATCTCATTTAAGTATATGGGCAGTGTGATGAGTAAAGATGGGAGTATGGAGGATGAAGTGCAGGAGAGGGTGCAACAGGGGAAGAGGGTTGTAGGAACGCTGAAAGCGGTGACAAGAAATAGGGTGGTGAACATGGAAGTAAAGAAGTCATTGCATGATAGTGTGGTAATCCCGACATTGACTTACGGAAGTGAAGCATGGACGTTTTTGGAGAGACATAAATCAAGAGCGAGAGGGGTGGAAATGAGATATTTGAAAAGTGTTGTGGAGTTACATGGAGAGATAGGCAGACAAATGAAGAAATATGAGAGAGTTGTTGTGTGGCTGTGGATGTGCTGGAGGGTGTGAAAAGGAACACCTTGAGGTTGTTCGGTCTTGTGGAACAAGGGAATGACAAAGAGAGTGCACGAGAGTGAGGTGGAAGGGCAGAGAGGAAGACGCAGACCGAGAGTTAGGTGGAAGGATGGAGTTGAGAGGTAAATGAGTGAGAGTGGTGTTGGTTGGGAAGAGGGGCACCGGCTGACAGGGGACAGAGGTACATGGAGGCGATTCATTCGTGTGCACCCCTTCAGGGATTAAGGCGTCCTGGCAATACTGTAGATAAATAGTAAATAAAGTGTAAATTAAGAAGAGTAAATCAAACTGTTCAGGTAAAAAAGTGCATATCTGGAAGCATTAATCAATCCCTATTAATTTTTTCTTGTTTTTCAGCTGACGTTGTTGTTGTTATTGTTGTTCCCAAGTCTTTCTGGCCGAACAGTCCCGAGTTAAAGTAGACCGAAGCCGCTCCAGATGCTCGGGCCCCCAAAGGGGCCAGGGTGAGATGTGATCTGTCTCTGAGAGGGCAGCGGGGGATGGGACCATAAGCCCACGAGCTTGCACCTCCGGGCCAATGCCCACACATCCGCAGCGCCTCTTGCAGTGCCACCCAATCGGGCAATCTCACCAGCCCTTACAAGGAAAAGTAGTACAGTGAAAGAGACAGACAGAAACGGCTAAGTTGGATAGAGGATGCCAAACCTCACTCAGGATAGGACCAGCCCTCACTCATCAGCTGACGGTAAATTCAATCCCTTAGCAGCTGATTTCTCGATATTGGGAAACTGAAACTACCCTGTCGCTGCGTTATATTAATGCAAAGTTTTCATACATTACAACATATTTCGCTACAAAAACGTTGTAATACATTTGGTAATCAAGATGAGGAAAGGACATTTTATCCTCAGTTGGGGAAAAACAGATTGTATTAAAGGTAAAGGTACTTAAGGAGTGAGAGAGATCGTTAGTGGAGGAGAAGGAGCAAAACAGATTGTATTAAAGGTAAAGGTACTTAAGGAGTGAGAGAGATCGTTAGTGGAGGAGAAGGAGCAAAACAGATTGTATTAAAGGTAAAGGTACTTAAGGAGTGAGAGAGATCGTTAGTGGAGGAGAAGGAGCAAAACAGATTGTATTAAAGGTAAAGGTACTTAAGGAGTGAGAGAGATCGTTAGTGGAGGAGAAGGAGCAAAACAGATTGTATTAAAGGTAAAGGTACTTAAGGAGTGAGAGAGATTGTTAGTGGAGGAGAAGGAGCAAAACAGATTGTATTAAAGGTAAAGGTACTTAAGGAGTGAGAGAGATCGTTAGTGGAGGAGAAGGAGCAAAACAGATTGTATTAAAGGTAAAGGTACTTAAGGAGTGAGAGAGATCGTTAGTGGAGGAGAAGAAGCAAAACAGATTGTATTAAAGGTAAAGGTACTTAAGGAGTGAGAGAAATCGGTAGTGGAGGAGAAGGAGCAAAACAGATTGTATTAAAGGTAAAGGTACTTAAGGAGTGAGAGAGATCGTTAGTGGAGGAGAAGGAGCAAAACAGATTGTATTAAAGGTAAAGGTACTTAAGGAGTGAGAGAGATCGTTAGTGGAGGAGAAAGAGCAAAACAGATTGTATTGAAGGTAAAGGTACTTAAGGAGTGAGAGAGATCGGTAGTGGAGGAGAAGGAGCAAAACAGATTGTTGCCCTCCCTCTAAGCTGCTTAAGGGGGTAGTAGGCTACTTGGTTTTTGGTCTATATATTTATTTATTTATTAGTTTCCTCGCTAGACCTCCATCAAGATTAGAAAAACACTCCCTAGACCCCCTTTTAAGATAAATTTGTACATTTTTCGGTAGAAAAATGGCCCGGCCGAAGGCCCGTTCCTTCTAAAATTAGAGGCTCCCTATCGCTCGCCAGGAACAAATCGACACCTAAAGTTTAAAGGGAACGAAAGGTCTTAATATTTACTAAAAAATAAGGCGAAAGGTATCAAAATCGCCAAACTAACGGAACGAACGTCTTAGTACCTCAAAACTAATATGCTAAACATGAGGGAGAAGGGGGTCTAGAAAAAGCGAGTACTACCCCCTTATTACTAAATATCCTATACTTGTGACCTGAGCGAACATTTAAGAGAGAGCGAGAGAGGAGAGATGGTTGGATGAACAGATAGATTAGCTTAGATTAATAGGGAGAGAGAGAGAGAGAAGACTGATCATTTAGCGCATAAGGGGTGCCATAATGATAGTTGGTAATTAAGGAAGGCTATTAGTTAGACGTTATAATAATAATAATGATGTATCCATTAATTACCTTCCCCAACTCTATTACACAAACACAAACAACGCTACGGGAATTGAAGGGCACATTTATATATTTATTTATTTATTTGTGTATTCATTATTTTTGTTTAGTTTCCTCGCAAGACATCCAGTATAGCTTAAGAAAATACCCCCAAAACCTCCTTTCAATAATATATACATATAAATATAATATATTTGTGTTTTTTGGGTAGAAAAATGAAAGGCCGATTTCTATAAACTAGCACCCTCGCTATCGCTCACAAGGAAAACATCGATCTATAAATGGCACAAAAGGTCTAAAATAGCCAAACTAATGAGGCGAATATTTTAAAATTTCAAAACTAATCGGGGTTAACATGAGGGAGAAGGGGGTCCACAAAACCTCCTTTAAAACAAACTAACGGGCAAGAAACTAACCCTAAGCCTCTCCCCAGCTAACTAAACTAACTAATCTCCTCCCAAAAAGGTTCCAAAACTTATTATTTCCCCCGAGGTTACCTGTCAACACTCCACCAACCCTCACCCAACCCTCACTCAGACCTCATCATTCTTATAGGTCAGGTCAGGTCAGGTGAAAGTTTTGAGGGATAAGCCTTTGCAACGGCACCTCGTAACTACTTCTACGTTTCCTATTTTCTGAAGAGTGTAGAGAGGGGGGAGAAGGGTGTTGGAGAGAGAGAGAGGAAGCTGTTGGAGTGGCTTTGTTATGTGTGTTGGTGAAGGTTTTGAGGGATAAGCCTTTACAACGGCACCTCGTAACTACTTTCTACGTTTCCTATTTTCTGAAGAGTGTAGTGTTACGACTGAGGTTCAAATATATCAGGGATCTTATTCATTGGACTAGTAATGGCATAACTGCTACAACGGAAAGCGCTAGATCCAACCTCTGATGTATATTCCCAGTGAACAAAGAACACAAATACTCTCCAGAGTTCTATATGCAATAATAGGTTATCAAACTCTCAATAAATGTGCGTCTACTCTAGGCTTAATGTTATGTGAAAACAGCCTATTACTACCTATAACCGAAGGTGCTTGGTTATGGTATGCAAAGTAATGTGGTAAGAGAAGTTACAGCTTACGTTACTTTAATCAATAAATGTCAGGCACTCCTGCATGAAAGAAAGTGCACTAAAGTCCTTCAACACCAACAAGGAATCTTCTTTAAATGTTAGATGCTATCAAGATGCTCGAATCGGAAATGGAACCCAAAAAAGGCCGGCAGCAGAACAATGCTCGTGCAGGCTAAGCACACAAAACGGCAGGATATATAATGCAGTCGGAGCCCAGAATATCCTAAACGCTATAACAATAATAATAATAATCGCCACGACAATGCAGTATTCCTATCAACAAAAAGAGCCTAAGTCGTTTGTGTCTCAATACATCAAACTAGGCTGCGAAATGTTTGTGTAATCATAAACGGGTATGCATAATAAGAGTAATTGGTTTAATATACTTAATGTCTACTATGACTGATAAAGTCTAGCTAGAGTCAATGATACGAGATACTGGTGCGCATGGCATGCCGCATAGCCTAGTGCAAATCTCAAGTCTGTGCGTCAAATATTACGTTATAGGGAAGGGTAGCTCTCTTGAGAAACCTTAATACCGAAGTATTAAGCGTTCTCCTGGCGTACCTCAAAGACAAACAATCGAGCCTAGAACAGTGCAGAATGGTATAGGCAAAAAGCCCTCATTTGTGCATGCTCTACTCTCAATGGCACACAGACTAGAATTTACCCAATCAACTCCAGTTCTCAGGTATGTCGTGCAGCTTTTAACTAAAGCCAGCACTCATCGGAAACAATACCTTATAGTATCAGACTTCTAGTCTGGCATTATCTAATCCAGCAGAACACTAATAATTATAGGAAGCGGTACTGAACAATAAGAATGCCAACCAATGCTTCGTGATCAACTTATCTTAACAACTAACATACATGGGTTATATAAGACCTTAATGCACAATACAACTGGCCAGCATTAAGCTGATTATGCAGAGTTAACCATAGGGGGTATAATATTAATAAAAGGTGGTGAAAGATATGGAAAATGAGAGAGATAGGCAGAGGAAAAGGTTCTCAGGTGCAGCAAGGAGGACAGGTATCAAAGGGATAAGAGGGATGTGTTCTAGAAACCATATCTGGGAGAGAAAGTGGCGAGAAAGCTGTATATATACTAGCACTAGTTCGAACCGCGTAGGAAAAGCGGTAACAAGTCCTCTAGCCAATGCTAAAGAAGCTAGCCAAACATGACGTCACCAAGCATGGTAAAAACTCCTCCAACGAATCCCCACGAGGCCAGCCAGCTATGACGTCATCGAGTATAGCAAAACACTGCGCGCCTCCCCACACTCTGTTCTACTCTCTCTCTCTCTCTCTCTCTCTCTCTCTCTCTCTCTCTCTCTCTCTCTCTCTCTCTCTCTCTCAAATCCTATCATTACTACTTAATGATAAAACATATACTTTGCAATTAAATATATGAAGCCTTGACATGGGTGAAAACAAAGAGCCTTTCTGGAATGCCCATGACACGAGCTTTCATATGAAATAAAGCACACAACAATACATCAACTGTAGCCACATCCACTGCCCTGGCGATCCTAGCGAGTCACTGTAGGACAAGCCATGCGGTTCTAACGGAGTGGTTAACGTCACCCCCCCCCCCCCCCAAAGATTTTTCTCAGAGGCCCAAGGCTCACAAAAAATCTGATTGTTAGAACCCATGCTATATCTCTACTTCCCATCACCCAGCGGCAGTAAAATATTGGCACAGTTCCCAACAAAACATTTTACAAAATTATGACCCTCCCCAACACAATAGGTTAAATCATATGTAGTTATGCTTCTCAAGAGCGAGCTTCTCTAGCCCAGCATTCTGAGAGGAGTGCAACTCAGAATTACTGCTATAACATACTGAAAAAATTCAACTATCAAAGAAAGAGTTTTTATTTGATTTTTATGTTTTTAATTTGTTTATTTCGGCTGCACTATAGGGGCAAGCCTAGTTTTTTTCTTCTATACCAAACGCTCAACTCCTGCTTTACGACCCAATACGCTGGGCTACAACCGCGAGCCAACAAGCACCAAGCGCAAAATACTATTCAAACTAAAGCAGGAGGCTACCCGTGTGTCAGTCTACCCAGGATCATCTACCCTCGAAAGACAATCTGCAATCACGTTGTCACAAACCGGCAATATGGCGTATGTCCAGGTTATATTCCTGTAACATTAGCGACCACCTGGTCAGCCTCATATTCCGATTGTGAAACTGGTTCAAAAACTTGAGAGGGTGATGATCTGTGTAAATTACAACGACTGGACCATAGGCTGGAACATAGACCTCGAAATGCCTCAGTGCAAGTACAATTGCCAGCAGCTCTTTCTCGACAACAGAGTAGTTCTTTTGGGCTGAATTGAACTTCTTCGAGTAGAAACTAACAGGATGTTCCAGCCCATCATCGTCCTTTTGCATAAGGACGGCACCAGCCCCCACACCACTAGCATCCGTTGCTAGTTGGAAAGGTAGGCTAAAGTCAGGGGCCCTGAGGATCGGGTGAGTGCACAACAGGTGTTTTACTACGCTAAACGCCTTCTCACACTCAGGCGCCCATTTGAATTTCTTATCCTTCGCTAAAAGATCTGTCAGAGGTGCTAGCACGGTAGAGTACCCCTTAATGAAGCGTCTGTAGTATCCGATCATACCTAAGAACCTCATGATCTGCTTCTTGGTGGCCGGCCGGGGAAAGTGATCAATCGCAGCTATCTTGTTCTGTGGGGGGCACACCTGACCCAACCCCACCATGAACCCAAGATACTGCACGGACGCCCGCACGAAATCACACTTTGCCAGGTTGACCACCAAGCCAGCCTCACTAAGCCTCTTGAACAGGAGTTCTACGTGCTCACAATGACTCTTAAAGCTGTTGTCATAGATAATAACATCGTCGAGGTATACTGTGCAATTAGGAATGTCTGCCGTTATATCATTCATCAAACTCTGAAAGGTAGCGGGTGCGTTCTTTAGGCCATAAGGCATCACGTTACAGCGGTAGGTAGCACCATCCACCACAAAACCACATACCTCTTTCGCTCGTTCGGACAAGGGCACCTGCCAGTATCCCTTAACCAAGTCCACCTTGGTTAGGTACTTTGCATTGCCTATCTTGTCCACACAGTTGTTGACCCGAGGAAGAGGGTATGGGTTGGTGGGCGTCAAACCGTTTAACCGTCTGTAGTCTATGCAGAATCGCACCTTACCATCCGGTTTTGGTTGCAGCGTGACGGGAGATGTCCACTTCACCACCCCCTTCTCAATCAGCCCCCTTGTTAACATATACTCCAACTCCGCCCGGAGGGCCGTCAGTTTAATAGGGGGCACCCTATAGAGAACTGACTTGAAAGGGGGGTGGTCTCCTACGTCCACGTCGTGCACCTCTAGGGTAGTGAGGCCTGGGTGCTCCGCAAAAACAGAGGGGTATGAACCGAACAGGCGCTCCACAGCCACACGCTGATGCTCAGATAAGTGTTGCAACGCTTCCTGAGCCGCCTGGTTCGTGTTCCCCGCCCACTGGTTCGCAGAGACATGATGATCCCAGTTATCCTCCACCTGAGCTTGACTGTCCTGTTCTCCTTCTCCACCTTGACTGCTAAACGTCATCACAGGCACAGTGAGAGGCTCAGGGGGGTGCCTCACATACTCCTTTATAAGATTAACGTGACATAACTGATTGCGCTTACGTCTGTCTGGAGTGGCTACCAAGTAATCCAGGTCCGATAGCTTCTCAACCACCCTATAAGGACCAGTGTACTTCGCGGATAAGGGGTGACCTACAAGGGGCAGTAGAATCAACACCTCCTGACCCATGTGAAACTCCCTGAGTTTAACCTTTAGGTCGTACCTGTCCTTCATGAGGGCCTGAGAGCTAGTCAAATTACGGCCAGCCAACTCCAGACTGCGCAACATCCGTTCTCGACTGTCGAGGACATACTTGAGCATAGAACAAGGTTTTTCTGCACCCTCCCATATTTCTTTAACCATATGGAGAGGCCCTCTGACACGGTGTCCAAAGACGAGCTCATTAGGGCTGAATCCCAAACTTCCCCCAGGTACCTCCCGTGCAGCAAACAAAACATATGGCAGGCCAAGATCCCAATCTTTCCCATTCTCAAAGCAATAACAACGAAGCATAGATTTTAAGGTTGAGTGCCATCGCTCTAACACACCCTGGCTCTCCGGATGATACGCAGATGACACAACCGTAACAATCCCATGCTGCTGCATAGTTTGAACAAAGAGGTTAGAAGTGAAGTTGGATCCTTGGTCTGACTGAATCTCCTGCGGGTAACCATACCGGGAAAAATACACTAGCAAGTTTCGGACCACCGTCTTCGCTGACCCATTTCTCATAGG